>JANHFL010003260.1:36322-47096 GCA_032468155.1 Oxyrhabdium leporinum | reverse complement strand
CAGAGAAATCAATATCATTAGATAATAAAATAGTCTCAAACATTTTACTATTCAAGTAATTAGAGCAAAAGAAGTGATGTTGAGTTGGCCACGCCCACCAAGTCACATGACCAACCAGCCACACCCACCCAGTCATATGACCAACCAGCCACGCCCACCCAGCCAGTCATTAGGGCAGGGAACCTGTTGCTAAAAAATTTGAAGCCCACCCCTGGTGCAGAGGGTAGGAAGAGGTGAAAGGATTACTGTGTAATTGGATATTTCTACAGTTTTGCTGAATTTAGAAATATGATAGCTGAACTTTGATCAAACTTTCCCCAACTATGACATCTATTTTCCAGTCACTGTTATATCTAAATGGTGCATATAGCAGCTAATCAAAGACACAAGGTACTTATTAGAAAAATGTTAATTTTTTGCCATTTTCTTCTGTTGTTCAGAGACGAACATTTTTAACAGCTTCAGTTTGATATTTAACGTAGCAAATAGTGTAGGTATTGGCAAATAACCAGTGCTACTATTTGAAGATGTCTGTCACCAAATATTTATCTAAGTTCAATTTCTCTTTCTTATCATCTATTAATAAATGCCTTCTTTTAAATTGAATATTTGGAAGATTAGAATTTTACATCTATTTTAATTTAATATAGCTCTTTTTTTCTTGCTGTATCAAGAGTACATTGCTGCTTTTGGTTTTTTAAAGATTATGAAATTAAAGAAAGATCAGTAACCAATTAATGATACAGGATAGGACAAAAGTGTTGTAACTGAACTAACATTTTATAGTTCCAAAGTAATAATAATCTGTAATTTGGTTTGAATTTATATTTTGTTTTCCCAAAGATAATCTGAGTGACTGATAATAAAATATAGATAAAAGAAGAACTAAAAATAATATGTAAAAGCACATAAACAACTACAGGTAAAATGTTAAAATCTATCTCAGCAGAGAAACCAGTTGAATTAGTAAAAACATGTATAAATAAAAATATATTTGTCACCTGCCAAAGAATAACAGAGAGAAAGCTGGTTGGTTCTCTATTGACAGAGAGTTGCATTAAAGCCTGAAAACTATCACTGAGGGTGATGGAAAGTCCTTTCTCAAGTATCAGTTAAATAATTATTGTTTTTGTTCAATTTAGATATTGTACACGAAAACCTAAAAATGGGATCAGATGGTGAAAGTGACCAAGCTTCTGGAACATCATCTGATGAAGTTCAATCCCCAACAGGTGTTTGTCTCAGGAACAGGATACACAGACGGATATCTATGGAGGTAATTAGTTTTTCATAGGAGAGGAATTATCTTAACAAAAGACTTGGGATTTGTTTGCATTACTTTTGTCCCTGTTAGGGTGTTTTAAAGTAAAGCTATTGAAGTTCAGAGTAACTGATCCTGTACAACAGATTTAATCTGACTTTTTAATTGAAAGTTATTATTGAATGTGTAATGTATAAAACATAACATGCCTTAGATAGAATTTCCATCAATTCTGGGCAGCTAGCTACTGGAGATGAAGTAATCCGACACAACTGAAAAGGAGCAGGTTGAAGAAAGATAGTTTTGATATAACATTGCATTTCTTTCTTGTAAATCAGATTTATTCATTCTGATTCCTTTCAGGTATATTAGGGATACATGGTGAAAGGACATGGGCATAGAGTTCTGGAAGACAAAGGGCTTATTGCATTTCTTATAACTCCCAGCCAGGAAACTATTTTTTCTGGTTAGAACTGATAGGCTGTTAGGAATGGTATAGTCCAATATATCTAAGACTAATACATCGAGGAAGGTTATTCAAGCATTATACTGTTTGACAACAAGTTCAGTTGTGGCAGTCATTAGAGCTGTTTTCTGTTGGTAAATATGTTTTATCACAAAGCACTCTATAGGTGTAATTAAGAGGAAGTAGGAAAATAACCCTAGAGCAATTTCAGCTTCCTTAGCAGATTTGCTGACATTTAAATGCTTTTATCTGATTAAAGAAAGGTGTGAGACTAGACAGAATGCTGCCTACTTTGAATTTTGTACTTCATTTTCTTTTCCTTTTTTAAATACTTTATCTGAAAATTGTTCTCTCACACCCAAATCTAAGGATTCTGAAATGTCTGTTTATTTTAAAATTACAGGAAAAAGAGGATATTCCATTATACATTGCGACTGCATTTATATGTTGTGACAGGCCATGATTTGCTTTATTTTGCTTTATGGAAAAAGCCACTATTGCATGGGTTCACACTAAGCCTGAAAGTCCAAGCCACAGTATAGCTTAATATAATATGTGTTTGATTCCAATAGCTATGATGATGAAAATTCCAGACAATCAAAATAATGTTGCAGCAGCTTCTCAAAATATGAAACCATGAGACGAACAGACATAATTTAGAAGTTGATACAAGCAATTGTAAATAGATTTATAATAGGTAGTGTATCTCTCTAGGGTTAGAGTTAGAATTGTCAGGCAACTGGGATAAAATATATATTTTAATGTGTTCTTAATAAATGCATATTTCCCAAAACTTGCTGAGAAGAAATAAGAAAGCAAATGAAAACAAAATAGTGCCCATTCCCCCACATCCAGTTCTAAAAACACAAAAGGCACTGTTCTTCATCTTTTTCTAGCTATTAGTAAGACAGACATGATTGTGATCTAGCAAAGAGAAAGCTCAAAGAAGTTTATAGTCATTATTTTAGCAAAGCCCCATAATCATGCTATTGTTTCATTTGGCAGATAGGCAGTGAGGCCAAATAGTGTAGCATTTTTCAATGTATATAACCATCAGATAAGTTCACTCCACTCTTTCTATTTATTCTTTCTATATATCTAATTTCTGCTATATAGACTATTTTTCTAGAATGTGCCATATTGGAGCTTTGCACGGTCCAAAGATTTTGCCCAACAACTTGTGAGGAAAGGATATTCCAGGGGTTAGATCTGACCTTTTAAAACCCCTTTGCTTTGTTCCCACAAAATGTATCTCTGCCTTCATTGTGACATAGCAGAGAACTTTAGTGCAGTCCTTTATGATCAAGATAGTTCATTGTGAAGCAGAAGTAGTCCTGGTTGCTAACTATTCAACTATTTGAATCATGTTTAGCAACTGTTTGGAAATCATTGGAATTCTAATATAACTGTTGCATAAAAATATATGGCTTCATTGTTTTTCTTCATTGTATTTCATCCTGGCACAAATTACTTTTTAAAAAGAACTTAAGACAAACAGCAGATAGAAGTGTACCCAGAATTGGGTTCTTCACTCAAGTGATGCCATTTCTTGGCTAGCCATAAAATAACTGTATTTACTGTTTCCAGAATACTTATGTGAATGAAAGTTGTACTACTAAAAATTAAATAATAAATGGCACAGGGAATAGGTAAATATGCTTCAAGAACATTTCCTCTCTTTGGACTTCAAAGTTAATAGGAAATCAAAGTCAGATTTTTGTAACAGTCTTGGAAATTGAGCTACAACTGAACATATGGCAATGTAGGCTTTAGTTTGAAATGTATAGCTTTGGAAAGACCATCTCTTACTCATGACGCTTTCATTTAATACTGCTTCTTAATCTGCACAATGCTTCGAAATTGAGTACAATGGAAAAGCTTGACTTCCCCAGATTTCTCTTTTCCTGTTTAAAAACGGAATTGTGCATGACAGTAAACAAAAGGAGGAAAAAGTACTTAATTTCCTTCATTTATAAAAATCTGTATGAATGCCAGTATTTGTGGAAATTATAGTAAAATTCAAAATAATGTTTTAATTGTCAATTTAAAAATCCATATTCAAATTAAGCTTCTAGTTTAAATATAGATTCTTTTCATTGTGGCTTTCTGAATTAAACATTTTTTAAATTAAAAATACAAATGCTGTTTTTAACTGTGATTTTCTTAGAGCTGACTCAAAAGCTTAACTATGATTTGGTTAAATCAGTAACCAAACCAATATGTTTAACATGATTAACTAACATGTTTTCCATATTGAGCTGAGTGATAAACATTTCATATTACTACAGTTTTAGCTTATGTACCAACAATATAATCAAAGCCTTGGCAAGCTGGTAAAATCTGAAAGAACATTAGAAGAAGGGAGGAAAATATTGGCATTCATTCTGTTTCAAGTTAAAGATCTAAACTGAAAGTCTTCTACACCTTTTAACATACACAATAGTCAAAGCATAATATCCTTAATAACTCATGGATCAGCAGTGCATTATTTGCTGGCATTAGAACAGCCATAGAACATCAAGATGGTGATCACTGACCTCAGTTACTTTTTAAAGCAATTACAGATATTTTTAAAAAGGCCAAAAGATGTTATGAGGTATCTGTTTTCCTATATAAAATCTGATGACACTTGGACATAGATACAAAATAATATAGTAGTATGCACCACTTGAAAAAATTATATGTTTATTTGTTTGTTTGTTTGTTTGTTTAATTTATATTGCCGCTTATTCGCCCATGGTGACTCGAGGTGGATTACAGAATATATATACTATAATATACAGTTTTCATTCATTCATTTAAAATTCTTTGGGGTTTCAAAGCTAATAAAGATGCCTGTGTCCTAAGGCCATTGTAATTGTCCCTGAAAGATTCAGTCAGATACTATAGGGCAGGGGTGTCAAACTCAAGGCCTGCAGGCCAGATGCGGCCCGCGATGTGGTTAGATCCGGCCCATGGGGCCGTCCTGGAAAATGTAAGGGACCCGCAACGCTTCGGCTCGGTCTACCCAATGAAAAGAGGAAACATGCCAACAGTTTGGGGAGTGGTATCAAACTGGCCACGCCCACCCAGTCAGCCAGACACAGTGATTGGCATCAAGCTGGCCACGCCCACCCAGTTGGCCAGACCTGGCCGGCCCCCAATGAAATTGAGTTTGACACTCCTGCTATAGGGTCTGATAAAGTTTGAGGTGAAATAATAAAAATACTTTAGGAGCAGAAC
Source organism: Oxyrhabdium leporinum (assembly GCA_032468155.1). Lineage (NCBI taxonomy): Eukaryota > Metazoa > Chordata > Lepidosauria > Squamata > Cyclocoridae > Oxyrhabdium > Oxyrhabdium leporinum. The sequence goes on along the minus strand of JANHFL010003260.1, from coordinate 42,147 downwards.
TGCTTGTTTCTACAGTGGAATCTGAAAATGAAGCAGTGAAAATAAAGATAATTTGGAAAATCAAAGATGACAATTTATATTTCTCCATTATGATTCTGAATTAGAACTGCTATTAAATCTTCATTGTGTTGTCAGTAGAATAAGGTTAGGGTTCTATTTATTCACTTTTAAAATCACATTTTGGATATGAAACTTGTTCTGTCTCAGAATTTTTCTCTTTCTAGAAACTGCCTTATAAACTTGGATTCACCAATTTATAAGATCTTTGTTTCAGTTTGCTGGCATTATGCACTGTCTAGCAGATAACATATTTCAACATGACATTTTTCTGATGTATCTAGTTAACAATTTAAAAAGATTGACTGGCTAGTTAATTAAAATAGGGAAGTGCTTATTTTTAATTACCATACCAAAAGAATGCTAGAATCTACAATTATGAGTGTCTAATATTTCAAAATGCTAAATGTAATGTTTTTATGTTCTCTACCTGTGGAGTAGTGATTCCTCCCCATTTTTGTGGTAACACATTTCTGTTGTAAAATCAGTCTGTTCATGCTCTCTGCCCTGTTTGAGGTGTGTTCTGTTTTAGATGCATAAATGTGTAAAGTACACTCCCTGGAAAAGGCTATATGATCTGACCATAGATGTAAATGGCATGATTTAGGCAATGTGGGCTTGTGTGAGGACACCTCATGTTGTGCAGCAGATCCCTAGGAAGGGAGACTTATAAAGCCATGTGAAATTCAAGTCCTTTTCCAGTGCTTTCTGTTAGCATCCCAGTCCAGAGATCCTTATGCATAAAGCATTCGCCCAATATACAATTCTTCATAAAAATGCAGTGTATTTTCTGTAGAAAAAATGATCCACTTCATAGTCTTTCAGAGTTAAAAATGCAGGCAACAGTGTCATGTTTAAATGATTATATCATGAAGCAATGAGGCCTACATATATTATTAGGTGTTCCATCTTCCTTAGTAGTGCCTGCATCACAGACATAAGCAGTTTTGTCAAGATGATTAATTATCATCATGAACAATACAGAAAAGCACATTTGAAGAAGGTCAGTATAACATCACCATCTTTGAAAGGTACTGGAAATTTGAAAGACCAACAAAGACAGGAAACCATTGTCATGTAAATTATGTGAGATAGCTGTTTTTGGAATGCAAGACTCCTCCCCAACTCATTTATTTATCTATATTTCGTAAGGACATTGAACAACACAGGATGATTAAAATGTGATAGTAATTACCCAGAGTCATTCTTTGCAGTAGAATAACTGACTGTGCAAGGAAAGTATTATTCATTGCCATTAGCTGAGTGTGTTCCTGTCATGCCTTGATCATAGTGATTTAATAAACCAGGAAATGATTTACCATGATTCATATTTCAAAATTGACTTACATTTACTTTTAGAACTTAACAGTTTTTATATTTGGAATTATTTTTTATTTGAGCACAATTTTATTTGAACACAATTAACTCTTTACTATTAATGTAGGTATGTTCATCTCATAAAATTATTGTGAATTAATCAATAACATAACTTAAAAAAAACTTTACTGGTGAGAGTCCTATGATTCCTTCGTGCAAGAGAGAAGTAGGAGACTTAATTTTGTCTTATAGCACAGTGGTCCCCAACCTTTGCGATTTGGCTCGGTGGGGGGGAAAGGGGAACTGGGCTGGCACTCACATGCACACAGCTCCACCTGTGCAAGCGATGGGCATGTATGCACATGTGGACATACACTGGCTCACCGCTTGTGCAATTCAAGCTTGCATGTGCGTGTTGCCCACTGTTTCACGCTGCCCGATTCCAAATGCGTAGTGGGCCATGGCCCAGGGGTTCGGGACCCCTGTTACAACATATAGTCTGAGCATTTGGGTTTGGTTTGATTTTAAAATTTCATCACAGGGTTAAAGTATAGCACAAAACACTTGGAAATCAATTTTCAGTAGAGCAGTTGTTTCACTAGATTATGTAGACAACAGACTTTGTTATTCATTTAGCACATGTTTATGCAAAAAAGTAAAGTGTGCATTGTATTGGCCAAGTCTTGAGAACCTCTGACTCAAGGTACATTTACATGCAGTCCTTGACTTACCACCACAATTGAGCCCAGAATTTATGTTGCTAAGTGAGACATTGGTTAAGTGAATTTTGCCCCACTTTACGACCTTTTTTGCCACAGTTGTTAAGTGAGTAATGTGGTTGTTAAGTGAATCTGGCTTTCCCATTGACTTTGCTTGTCAGAAGATTGCAAAAGGTGATCCCAGGACCACAGGTCATAAATATGAACAATTGCCAAGGTATTTTCAGGTCTCAGGTACCATTGTACAATGACCTAGCCCCTCCCTACTAACTTTCAATTTAGTGAAGTTATGAGATTTTACAGTTACATAAAAGTTGATAAAAGATGTGGTTTTGAAGGATATAAGTAAAAGGTACTTGAAGGATATGAAAGGAAAAGCTAAGAAAACCACAACTGGAGTTGATTAAGATCAGGAGTGTTAAAGAAAAAAACTGAAGACTTTATTTTAGTGGCTCAAAAAACAAGCTTGGCCAACTAATTCCATGAAGGCAAAAACCCAACATGTAACAAACAACAGCAAATATTGCCTTCGTAATAAAAAGAATGAAACAATTGACCACTTGATCAGTGGCTGCAGCAAAATTTCACAAATTGAAGCAGCATTATGATCAAATTGCCAGAAATATTAATCAGAAATTTTGCCAGAGGGTTTATTTGAATTCAACCACTAAACTACTGGGACTGTCAACTTGAGATATTTTGGAAAATGAGCAGGTTAAGGTCTTATGGTACTTTTAAGATCCAAACATACAGGCATGTTGTTCAGAACAGACCTCATATAACAGTTATTGAAAAGAAGAAAATTTGGTTCATTGAAATTGCTATGCCAGGTGATGCTAGTATTGAGAAGGATTGTGGCAAAAAAATACAGATAGTGCCAATAGTAATAGGATGCATTGGGTACAATCCCGAAATAACTGGAGCACCACTTGAACACCATTGGCACTTGCAAAATCACCATCAATCAAATATAAAAGGCATTGGACCAGGAACATCCTGCAATGATACCTTTATGCCATCAAGAAATAACATCTGCCTATCCCGGGTCCAAATTTTTAAATTTTTATGAAGAACTCTGAACTACATGTGGAGGATATTAAGGTAGCATTTCCAGATTTAGTCTGCAAAAATCTGGGCAACCGTTAAATAGCAGTACATAGAAAGTATTTGTAAAGCAGATACTAGCAAGGTTAAAGAAAGCCTTTATTTCCATTAAAGAAAGTAAAATTCTCTTTTGCTATTTTGAAAAGTAAAGATTTGTTAACAACTTCAGATGAAGCATTGCAATTGTGTTTTTCCATAAAAACACCCAGTTTGCTTCCTTTCTGTGTTCTTAACCAGTACCAGACTATGCCTACATTACTGAGTTCTTATTGACATTTTTATTTTCTATGGAAACAATTTTGAAAATATGTATGCCCTCTTACTAGTGTTGGTTTACTTCTCCAGGACTTGAATAAACGCTTGTCACTACCTGCAGACATTAGGATACCTGATGGATATCTTGAAAAGTTGCAAATAAATAGTCCACCATTTGATCAACCAATGAGTCGACGATCTCGTAGAGCATCATTGGTAAGCTCGTTTACCTGAAATAAATAACTTTACCATATCCTTCATACTCTTATTGCAGCACAGATGTTTAGATACGTTACAGCAAAAAGATAAGTGTCTTAGAGCACTTGCAGCTGTACTGTGATATAATTCATTTCATTAAATGACATATTAATATTTTCTTAAATAAGACTCAATGTCTGGATTCACCCATGATACTAAGCTTTAATTCATGATTTACAAACTATAGTAATTTAGATCCTCAATCAACTAGGCAACAAACATAAATGTTGGCTTATTATAAAGTGTGAACCCAACTGATTTCTCCATTATACTTACGAAATTTGTTTAAAAAACAGGAAGACAAATGCGAGGATGGGATCTTATATTGGTCAAGTATAATAACAAGACAGTGGATAATAAACCATGTTTATAAAATGCATTAAACAGCAATTGGGAGCACCGTTTTTGTTGCTAAGAGATGTGGTCATAAAGCACAATATCAGGTGACCAAATTGCTTAGCAACAGTAACAACACTTAGACTTACATACCACTCCATAGTGCTTTATAGTACTCTCTAAGGCTAAGCAGTTTACAAAAGCCAGCACATTGCTCTCAACAATCTGGGTCCTCATTTTGCCGACCTCGGAAGGATGGAAGGCAACCTTGAGCCAGAACTCCTGGCTGTGGGCAGAGTTAGCCTGCAATACTGCATTTGAACCAGTGCCACCATGGCTCCAGAAATGACAACGCTGTAGTTCTGGTTGTCATTGTAACTCAGGACTCTGCAGTTCATTAACCTGGAAGAGACAGAAGTCCCAGGCAAACAAGCCAGTGGTGAGAGCAACAAGCAGTCGAGGGTTGTGCAGTGTTCTGGAATACAAGTGCCACAGGGAGGCAGGGGTAACTGTGAGCAGTGCTAAGGAGCACAGATGCTACAAAGTGAGTGAAGGGAACCGCATTCAGGTGCTACAGAACGTGGACGGGAAAAGAAGCCACAACAGTAACTTTAGAACTGCTAGCTTCTCCATTAATTTTGCTTGTGGGAAGCTGGCAGTGAATATCAGAAATCACAATCACATGATCTTGTCTTACAGCAGTATTGTAATTAAGAGCCAGGCACCAAATGCTCAGATTCATCCCTGCATCAATCATATGATCCCGAGATGCTGTGACAGCTGGAACTCTTGAGTACTAGTCATAAATCCCTCTTGTTCAGTTCCATCATAACTTTGAATGGCCTCTGAATAAGTATTCATAACCCAGGGACAATCTGTAGGGTTTAGCATCGTGAGTAAAGGTAAAATAATCTCTATTTAAATAAATAGGGAAAAAGGTTTTTTATAGATTTTGAAATTCTCCAATTCATTATGAATAATGCAGACAAATTGGTTTAAAACATTATTTAGTACTGTTTCATCATGTTTTCATTTTTAGGTACTTGCTGACTATAAGATATTCAACCTGATCCCTTGGGTCTTCCAAAGATTTACCCATCACCCTAGGACTTTGTTCTAAGGAGTATTATTAATTTATCTAATTAAAGGCTTGTTCAGTTTCAAAGGGAAAGGGGTACCTTTCCAAGGACCAGACCACAGTTGTGGAGGGCAGTCTCAATGGCTTCTCCCAGGTCAAGCATCAACACAACTACACAAGGAGATGTGTTTGTTTTTTTTTAATCTCGGTTTACTAAATGAAACTTGCTAACACAGCCACTTGCATTATAGAAAAGTTACCTTCCGGCCTTCAGCAGGTTTGGCTTAACCAGAGTTCCAATTCAAAGTGGCACGTAGGAGAGTAGTCAGCTGGAGTCCAAAGGTCAGAGCTTGTAGCACAATTGTCAGCCAATCCGAGTTCAGAATCCAAGCTGCAGGGTTCACGAGTCAAGTCATATCGAGTGAGCATTAACAGGCAGTTGACCTCAATGGAGAGCTTGCGCTTGCTACTCCATTTTAATAGAAAAAGCCGTGGTGTAGCCTCACTTAGTAGGATGGGATTCTTTCCACTTGAACAGTCTTACAGAGTGCCTTTGTGCTACTTTTTGCAGCCCGCTGGGCTCATGCTTTGGAAGGGGGCAATAATTTTGCACCCTCATCTTTTATTTATTTATTTATTTATTTTTCGATTTGTATACCGCCCCTATTCCGCAGACTCGGGGCGGTTCACAGCAAATATAA
>JANHFL010003260.1:0-36222 GCA_032468155.1 Oxyrhabdium leporinum | reverse complement strand
AGAGTCTTAAGCTCCCGGCGGAAGCTCTTTAAATCCGGGAGCCTGCGTAGAGCTGGGGGAAGCTCGTTCCATAGAGTTCAGAGAGTGATAGTAGCTGTATGTGCCAGTTACTGGCCTGTCCAGCCTCCTCTGCCTGCTCAGACAGAAGTCTGTCTGTTGGTGCTGGAGCTGGTTGCTTGTTGTCTTGTCAGTCTTTCTGGACCTGATTCTGGTTCCCAATCGTCAGTCTCCTCCTCTGTCTACAAATCAGAGCCATCCATGATACTGTCTACACCGAGGAGTTCCTTAACTCCTTGAAGACAAACTGATATATAAATGTTTTTCAAGTAAAGCATCTTATATCTTTCAAATCTGAAGCCCTCCTTTACTGAATACAGCCCTCCTTTACTGAATACAGTATATGTTTCTCCATCCCAGCAGCAAGAAATTTGATAGATGTATGACCACAATTGGGCACAGAATCATGGTCGTTAAACAGAGTGTAGTTAAGTGAAACACCATGTGGCTGCTTCACTCAACGACCACAATCCATTCTCTGCCCCAAAAGGTTTGTCTTTTAAATCCATAGAGAACCTTCTATTGGTGTAGAATGCAGTAGCACATGCAGTTTTGAGTGCCCCATGGTTAACCTGAGTAGCATCACTGATGCACTGGATTCCAGTTGCTTTCCAGGTGCAGTTCAAGATGCTGGTTATCACTTTTAACATCTGCAGTGTCTTTTTAAACTTTGAAATAAATCTCATTGGGTTCAATGCAACTTATTTCCTAATAAAAGGTCAGGAGCACAACCCCTCTTGGTGTGTTTTGAACAACCTCGTTTGTCCTGATTAGACTCCCTATGCAGCCTAATTTCAATTTTTCTGAAGGATTTTTAATCTTAAAAATTACCATAACAACAACGGGAAACTGACATGCTGCTAAAATGCATACATTTAAGCACAAGTGTTTCTTCCAAGAATGCCTCTTGCTCCAATGTAAATCTCAGAGACATTTTGGGTTAATAAAAAAAATCAAAAGCTTTTCTATAGAAGTAAGATAAGTAGGATTAAGTAGGATAATAGTGGTGAAGAGCATCCCAAGTCACTTGAAGGAGTACCTGAAACAAACTCATTCATTTCTGTTCTGATAAATGGAGATATTATCATTCACCAAGCTCCCCATGTGAATCATATTGCAAATAGGCAGTCCCCTGAGTTAGCCATTTGGGGAATATTCCCATGTCAAGTTCTCAGAATTCCAAATGTACCCGCTACCTGGCAATATTTGTTCACTACTGCCCTAGTGAACAGCACTTAGTTACCACATCTACTTGGTATGGAACACAATAAGAGACATGTAAGATTTCATTTGTTCACTCGTTAATTTAAATTTTATTTGATAGTATTTACATTGCTAGCATACAAGTAGTAAATAGAAAAGCATAAACAAAAAAGTAAATGAGTGATAAAAGCCAGTATAAACTAAAATATATCCAAAATTCCTCTGATAGCTACTCTTTCAACGAGGGCTCTTTGTTAAGTTTAGCTGTTTATGGAATGCAAAAGAGATTGAGCTGAATGGACTCCATGGGAAGAATGTTGTGTCTTCTAGTCCATTCTTAACAGGCCTTCTATAAATGATCAGACTGAAGCACACTCTGTCCTTGAAAATGAGAAGGCTGTATTTATATACATTTTCTATGCCTGCTATGTTTTTCAGAGTAATAGTTTCTTAATCACATGTAAACAATAATGATAAGCCCTGATTGAGATAGTAATAACATTTTAAGACAGAACACATTATTCTATTATGAAGCTCTATGGTGAATAGAGACTGACATGGGCAAAGGAAACAATACTACTAAAGATTTAGTGCAAGCAAAGTTCATGTATCTGAGTGGCTTTCTAGCTCTCATATCTATTCAAATATTATGAGTATGGCTCAGAGACACTTTAGGTGTGCTTATGAATATAATGTAATGTTACACATTCTTCAAGAAGACAATCTGATTTTTGTATGAATTATATTAATTGTATTTATTCCTTGTTTTTATTACAGTCTGAAATTGGATTTGGAAAAATGGAAACGTATGTTAAATTGGAAAAGCTTGGTGAGGTATGCCTGCTTTTTTAAGCTATCGATAAATAAAATTAGTATAAATTATGTTTTAACAGACAATAAAGGACAATGACTTGTCCAAGCTCAAAAGAAGAGATACAGCACACTGGAAATCAAAGAATATATATTCCTTAGTGGTAATATTTGACTTTCTGCATGATAATTGTGGACAGTTGATTTCATTTAACAAAAGTACTTGTGATAAACATTATGAAGTATTTGTTACACATATTCTGTATAAATACATTTGAGGGGTCCTTGATGCTCTGAGCTTGCTTGTTTTCTTGCAGATGTTTCATTATGAGGTCTTGTTTACCTGATTGTTGGTCTGATTAAAGAATTTTCATCATGTCTTCTGACTGCTAGTTGGTGTTCATAGATGTGTTCTGCCAGTCTTCTGCCTGTTTGTCCTACATAGTGGTTGTTGCAGTTCTTACATTGTATATAGTCAAGGGTGGGTTGCTGGGGGTTTGCAGGGGTTCGGGAGGACCCTTAGTGAAGATTCTGCGGTGTTCGCCAAACCCCCAAATCCCACTCCTTGCTGGCCATGCCTACTCCTCCCTGCCTCTCCCAGGAGTCTCCACGCGGCCTGTGTGGATGCAGGTAAGTGCAGGACACGCACGGAGGCTCGGGGAGGGTGAAAAACGGGCCTCCTGGAAGTTCAAGGAGGATGGAAATGGCCCATTTCCAGCCTCCAGAGAACATCCAGAGCCCAGGGGGAGGCAGTTTTCACCCTCCTGGAGGCTCAAGGAAAGCCTCTGGACCCCGGGGAGGGTGAAAACGCCCCCCCACCATGGTGCAGGAGGCTGACTAGGCCACACCCACCATGGCCATGCCCACCTAGCAACCAGGCAGCGAACCCATTGCTGAGGTTTTTGAATCCCAACCTTGTACGTAGTAGATGGCTCCTGTTTAAGACTGTAAACAATACCACAATCAAGAAACTGCCAAAGAGTCAACAGTAAGCAGCCCAACCAAAAAATCTCTAAGACCACCCCCACCAACACTGACCGGCAAGCCACCAGAATATAAACTGACAGCAAATTGCACTCTTTACTAGCACTGATGAGGTTACCTAGTTTGGGTAATGAAACATCTGCAAGAAAACAAGCAAGCTCAGAGAGCATCAAGGACCCCTCATTTCAACCCTGAGCTACAAATATTCTCCTTTATTGATAAATACGTTCTTTTCCATACCTTTATACAGCATTGCTATTGTTGTGCCCTAAGTGAATTTGAATTTGTTTCAAAAGTAAATCAATACAAAAGTATTATTGTTTGCTGTTAGATAGCTTCATAAATGTCATAAGGTGTTGTTTGCTTGCAGAAGTTTCATTACCCAACTAGGTAACACCATCAGTGCATGACAGTTAACAACATTATCAGTATATGATTAAATATACATGGATATAATATTCAACTGATAGGAAGAGAGTTTTTCTCCCACCTAATTTATCTTTAAAGTGAGAGGGTTGTTCCTGTGTACAGTACTTTGTAAAGATGTGCAAAAGATATTGTTCTGGAAACATTACCTTATATTACTCTTCTAGGGTAATACCACTCCATCTGTTCCATGGGTAAGCCAATGGTTTTCCAAAATGTAATCCTTCAAATGGTATTACAGCCATAGGTCAGTTCTAAAGCAATCCTGTCTGAACTATCATGTCCAGTGCAGTATAAACAGGTTCCAAATTATTAATTAGCTTCTGGGAAACTGCTGAACTACCCTTGGAATGGATAGATTGACATGATCCAGAGGAGAAACCGAATGTTCCAGAGTTATCGACAACATTCCCTTCCAAGAACTGCAGAGTTTGCACATACTTAGTACAAAGTACTGAGCTGGATGGATTAATAATATGAAATGGGTAGACACTCTTTCCTAACTTATGAGCAGGCCCTAAATTGTTTGGCACTGATGAAGCTATTGGGAGTATTATGAATCAGGCATAAATGGCTATGCTTTCAATGACTCCATCCTTAAGATTGGGTTCTTTCAACCAAAATATAGTAATTAAGATGTATCTGATTCTGAGCTAATAAAGTTCTAATTAATTTTTCCCCTTTAATGCAGAATTTGTAAATCAGATTTCATGTACATTCTTTATTTGCTATTCAGGGTACATATGCAACAGTATATAAAGGAAGAAGTAAGCTGACTGAAAATCTAGTAGCTTTAAAAGAAATCAGATTAGAGCATGAAGAGGGTGCACCGTGCACAGCTATTAGAGAAGGTAAGTAACACTTTTTAATTTGGATGAAAACATGAACAGAAATTACAATTACATAACTGTATCTAATGTGAAAAAAACAGGTTTAATAGTCCTGATAACGTGTGGTTTCTAGTTCAGAAACACCAGAGTAGAAAGTGCGTTATGCATTTTTTACTTCTCCACAGAATGAAACAAATTTGAGGATAGGGGAAACATAAACTTAAGGTCTGTTGCTTATAAACTCCCCCCCTCCCTCCTTCTTCCTTCCTTCCATTTCTATGGCTGCTCATCTCAGTCAATGACTCTAGGCAGCTTACAGTTCAGAAAATATATTATGGTTAAAAAATTTAAACACATTTAAAAATAGTAAAACCAATTAAAAAAAATTAAAGCATCCAATTCAACATAAACAAAAGCAAGATATTTGGCCAGTTAGCAATATATTGAGGAAATGGGGCAATTAACATATTCAGTGCCTAGGCTGGAAATTTTTGCTATTGTTTATGGCCTAGTATCAGAAAATGAAGCAATGATTATTTTTGCCAATGTGAAATAAGCTTCTTATTTCTCCAACATATGACATAAACAAGCAAACACACAAACAAAAAGAATGCATTGAAATGTAAGGTTTAAAGTAACAGAATGGAGTGTCTCTAATCAAATTTAAGATAAACGGCAGAAAACTAGTTCTTATTCAACTCTTTTGGTGTCAAACTCGATCGCGTCACATGATGTCATATGACATATTGCAACATTTTTTGCCTTTGCGGAGCCAGGGTGGCCGTGGCTTGTGCGTGACACATCCGGCCTACGGGCCACCAGTTTGACACCCCTGTTATATATGTTGCAAAAGAGGTGGAGCTGACAAAAGCAGTGAAATTCTGCAGATGCCACTGATTTCAGGCTCATAGAGTCAGCACAGAGCGCATTTCATTTCTCAGTTTTTTCTTAAATGAAGTGGTTTCCTGCCCACGATTTACTTCATAAATGTTATTTCCTTCTTTTCATCAACAAGATAACTATTGCTGCTTTTTATGTATGCTTTTGATCAACTCAGGATATATAACTGGATCTAAGCTATTTTGATGATGATGATCAGACTTCTCATAGATCTGTTTTGAGCACAAAAGAATACAAATTCTATGTAATTGCACTGAAAAGATTAGATCAATTTAGGCCAGCATATTTTTCTAAGGTGTACAAAGCACCATTTTAATGAATAGCATAAAGCTGCTTTGCTCACATGAGATCTGAAGCACTTTTTCCTAATTACTTTTGAAGACTTATCAAAATAATGAAAAATAATTAAATTAATACTACACATTTGCCACCCAATAGTACAGGTAGTCCTCGACTTATCACCATTCGTTTAGTGACCACTGGAAGTTACAATGGCACTGAAAAAAGTGACTGAAGACTATTTCTTTTCAAATTTACAGTTGTTGCAACATTCCCATGGTCACATGATCAAAGTTCAGACACACAGCAACTGATATGTATTTATGACGATTGCAGTGTCCCAGGATCATGTGATCACCTGACAAGTAAAGTCAATGAGGAAGCCAGATTCACTTAACCACCATGTTACTAAAGGCAGTGATTCACTTAACAACTATGGCAAGAAAGGTGGTAAAATGGGGCAAAACTCACTTAACAACTGTCATGTTTAACAATGGAAATGTTGGGTTCAATTGCAATCGTAAGTTGAGGATTACCTGTAAAAGTACAGTTTAGTTCACTAATTTCTGTATTTGACAGTTTATTCTGTTCTTTTTTTCAGTGTCATTGCTAAAAGATCTAAAACATGCAAATATTGTTACATTACATGATATTGTCCATACAGACAAATCATTAACTCTTGTATTTGAATATCTGGTAAGTTGTTAAAAAATTCTCTCAAGTGTTTAGTTTATTCATTGAAAACTATAGAGATAGAAATATGATAAGAAGCAAAATAATAATAATGTAATATTTACCTGGAAGGGTAATTTTTGTACTCTTTTGATGCCATAATTTTAATTGTTTTTTAGGAACTCACAGTGGTACCTGGAAAAAAGTTTTTCACTAGCTGATTAGTATAAGACGTGCAGTACCTCTTTAGGTCTTGATTTTTAAAAAAAAAAATCCACTTAATTATGTTCAATGTGAGCAAAATGTTCAGACCGTAAATGTACATGGAGATGTTTTTTGAATTCTGTTGCTTAAGGCAAAAACTTTTTTTTTCTCAAATACTGATTAAAGTTAGAAATAGCTGTCAGCTGAAACATTTTTGTTAGTTAATCATCTGTCTCTGCTAATGAAACAATCAATTAATCAAAAGTTGCTGTATTAATTTCTTAATCTTGACCAGCATTGTAATACTTCGGTGACCCTTTTAAACAAGCTAATTTAGAATTTTAAAAGAAATAAACACCTTAAGGCTAGCTTTTAACATATGTTTAACATATGTTACTTCCATTTGTCCTGAATTAGAGGTAGGATATACACCAAAGTAAATAATTAATAAATAATAAAATGCCTTATCTTTAATGCAAATTATTTTTATTTTGACAGGACAAAGACCTAAAGCAATATATGGATGACTGTGGGAACATTATGAGTGTGCATAATGTAAAGGTGAGTTCTAATCTCTAATTTTCAATTTGAATTTTTCCTGAAAACAAATGCTATCTATGTTCATACATTTTTCTAAATATTTTTTTTCTCTTTTAGAAAATGAATTTCATTATTAAAATGTATTTAAGCATTGACTATGAGAACCTGACTCATTGCAATAAATATATAAGGAATTTGATTTCATAAATTGATTCTTGCCTTCCAATAGACAGTTTTTAATATTGTTACACTTTCTTTCAATTAAGAGTTGTGTGCTCAATAAACAACAGTTGACAGAATAAATGTGGTTGACAGCATAATGTACTAGAACACCATGAGATTTGGATTATACAACCATCCAACTGTTCTTGTCTCCAACTTTAACCCTGTAGGGTCTTTTTTTGATGTGGATGGACAGGGTTGGGGTGGAGAAAATATAGTAACTTTTCTTTGAAATTCTGTTGATTTATATCTGATAGAGATATTAATAGATTCCAAATGCAAATCATTAATTTACTGGTATGGGTAGGTTTATCCAGACATGGAAGAGGCAACAAACATATTTTAAAAATATAAATATATATATATATATATATCTTTTGGAAGCCTTTAACATTATGGATAAATTGGCAAGCTTTGCAAAACCTCTTTAATGCTCTCATTTGGTTCCCCTCCTCTGTTCAGTATGGCAGGTACTTAGATGGTATTTTCAGTTATGAAAAAGAACAGGAAATAGATGATAAAAAAGATTTCCTTCTGCCTGAAGTTCTAGAGAACTATCAGAGTAGACAGTGTTGGCTGAGTGGACAAACAGGCTGCATTTAGATTTCTGTGTTTAGAATAGATAAATCTAGTATTCTTATCATTGAGATCCCTGGGTTGCTAGAAAATGGTTATAGGAAAATGGGATAGTAATAGTCTGCTTTTTCATAGTACTTATTCACATAAGCGAAATGAACTATCCTGGAACTAGTGTGAGTTTGCAGTTATTACATGACCATACAAATCTGTTGAATGTCACTGAGTGCTAATGTAGCCAGTACTATATTGGATGTGGAACAAAAGCCTAAACTCATTGGGTTCTGTGAGAGTGATGATATTTCAGCCATAGTTTCCCTTATATAATCTAGCAGGACAATTATTACCTGAGAGTAGAACATTAGGGTTTATGCATGAGAAATTATTCAAACCCATGCTCCGTACTGTGATTTCTTAAAGTACCCCGGGTAAATCACTCCTGTATTTCTTGCTACAATTCACCTTCAACACAAATAGTGGGAAGCCAATAAATAGGAGGAAATGCACCTTTCTCTGCATCTTGGATCAAAGACAAGAATAAAACAATGCAAATAAAATGTATAATTCCAGTCACTGTGCAAATAATTAATAATTGTTACTAGCAATTACCACTTCAAAGCAGGATTTGTTTTATTTTTAATTTGCCCATTTTTGATGCAGTATGTCTGCAGAGATTAGAATTGGAGACATGAATGCACTGATTCAAAAAAAAAATGGGGGAAAATCTGTGCAGGATTTTAGGATTTTATCCCAGGTTGCTAAGAATGAGTAGAAAGGTGGGTAGCCCAATATAACACAATAATAAAGGTCCATGAAAAGCACTGACAACATAATGGTTTTCAGACCTCTTTTAAAAATTGGTTTGCAAATCCCAGGAAGAAACTTTTTGTTCTAAAACCACTTTGCAAACTATGCTTGACCACTAAAATATACAGCAGAATGCTAAGGTATTGTATGTGTGCATTTCTTATGTAACAAATACAAATGAGCCAGAGCTTGTTTGTTTTATGAGAAAATCGGTGTACTGCATGAAAAAGAAGTGTCTTTGAGCATCTGGTTGTTACTGTAGGTGTTAGCCAGATATAAAAAAATACAGGAAAAAAACCAGTGCAGAAGCATAAGAAAAACAGAGAAGGGAGTAAGTTGCATCAAAATAAAAGTTTCCATGGCTATGACAGTATGACATATGTGATTAAACGTAGATAAAACGCATTATTAGGAACGGTTGTTATATCATTCAGCAGGCTTATTAACCTGTGGTTTGGCTTTTATTGCATTTTAAACATGTCTGCAGGGTAAGGGAAGATAATCAGACACAAAGTTATGCATTCCAAGCCAAATAAATAAAATTTAAAATTATTATATTCTATAACAAAGATAAATTGACTAATTACAACCTGCATATGAAAACAGCTTATAGTTTCAAATGTTTCTTCTTCTTCTATGCATTGATAAACATATTGTTGTATTATCTTGGCAGCTTTGAGGTTCAATTAGTGTAGGTTTGGTTATTGTTCCTAAAACTTTTATTAATCCCCTCTCCCCTGTCAGTTATTTTTATACCAGATTCTGCGTGGTTTGGCCTATTGTCACAGAAGAAAAGTACTACACCGGGACCTAAAACCACAAAATCTACTAATTAATGAAAGAGGAGAATTAAAGCTAGCAGACTTTGGTTAGTAAAAGAGCTAATGGATTGTTTTGACTGGGAAAAATATTTGCTTTATTTCACTTCTATGAACATCTTCCAATGCCTATATTACTTTTAAGAATATTAGTCTGTGTGTGTTTGTACACAGATACCCACATGCATGTTTGCATACTGAGATAGCCGCAATTCACATTTGCTGAGTTTTGCTGAATTGATTTAAAGGTCATTGCACTGTGTAGTTTCCCTGTGGGCTAATGCATTAATGAATGTACAGTTTGAAACGCTAAAAAAATATTTTGGAAGAGAATTTAGCACTATTACCAACATTCTGAGAAATATATACAGAGAATTTTTGTGCTAATTATTTATTTGTTTATCAGAGAAGCACATTCTTGTTCTAATTCTTTCAGAAACAGATGTTTCTCTCAAAAAAATCCTCATGATGATGAAAGCTTCTCATCATGCTTTATAGCTTTTGCCCTTAGCTATTTCTAGTGTTCTATGTTTTTTGCTAATCTTATGTAATTCACCTGATTGTAAAAGCGTGTTACAGTGCTGTTTCAGTTTGAATTATGGATTATGTTCCTTCTCTGATTTGCCAGCTATTTGTGTTATAGGACCAAAAACACTTGGTTAATTGCCTGAGAGCCAGTATTAATTTTTAGATGATAGGGAAAATCAAACTGTTCTTGGAAGGAAAACCACACAAAATGTATAGGATGAAGTGGGAATACTTAAAACACAAAACACAGAGGTGCCTGTTGCCCCTCTGCTTCCCCCCTCTCACACTCCCCCCTCCCAAAAAAGAGTTTATTAGATTCCTCTGGTTATTACAGCCTCCCAGGAATATTCTGGGCATTATGTTTAAGAGAATTTTTTTAAAAAAACAACCTATTCCACCTTTGTCACTTGGTACTTTCTGTATGCTTTTTAAAGGAATTGTTTATTGTGTAAGAGTGTCTTCCCTTTTATGACCCATTGTGACTCCTATTACAGCAGCACTTTCCACTCACCGTCAGAAATACTGCAGAAAATATCTTGTGCAGTTTCTTGACAAAGCAGCTCTAAGTCTCTTGTACTATAGGTTAAAGTTGTTTCCAGATGATGTGGCATACAGTTCCCTTCATATCCAAGCTAGATGGCCAATAAGAGTCATTTGAGTGGACACCAGATTGGAGAAAGTTGCCAGAGGTCCTTCCTCCTTAATAGGACTGACAAATATGTGCCCCGATGGACAATGTTTTCATCTCAAGGGATATTTTATTTATTTCTCCTGAGGACCACTTTCAGAAGTTAGATGTGGCCAAACATGTGGAAGTAAAATTAATTTTGTTGTTTTCATTCTGTATTTTTAGTCTTTCTCTTTCCTACATGTCTTCTTTTCTTCTTCTCCTTTGCTTTATTTTGGTGTATTTTCTTTGTCCACTAATAAAAGACTGTCCGTTTCTAGATGCCTAAAAATGAATGCAAAGTTTCTGGCAGTACAGGAAGACATTAATCTCTACCTGAATCACCAGGCTGCAGGGGAAAGGGATAGTTGAAAGGCCATGGTTGTCTGGAGACTGCTGTTAGGATAGGTGGGGAGGTTTAGCAGAAGCATCATCACAAGTGACAAAAGTGTTTCTCAGAATGAGTTGTTAGCAGTAGTAATTCCATAACATGGATGCATGATTTTCTAAATATGAGTGATACATCTAAAGTAGAAAAAAAGAGACCAGAAGGATATAACAGGCATGTCTTTGCACGCACGTTAATTTTGCATGCTTATTTCTAATCAAAGTTGCCAAGACTGCATACAGCTGGCCATTCTGTAGAAAGCATTGGTCTGTCAAAAATAAATGCTCCTGTTTTATAGCAGCAAGTAAATACTTAGCTATAGTTTTTGAACCATGTGAAATTTCTATGAAAAAGAATTATATAATGTAAAATCAAAGAAAGATGGAATAGGGCTAAGGAAATTCATTTTGCACTTTATTTTTGAAGGCCTGGCTAGAGCAAAATCTGTTCCTACAAAGACATATTCAAATGAAGTTGTCACATTGTGGTATAGGCCTCCAGATGTTCTCCTCGGATCTTCTGAATATTCCACACAGATCGATATGTGGTGAGTCTCAAATATTAACCTGCTTGTTTTCATTCAAATTAAACATACCTGTCTATTTTTCTCCTTTAACTTTAAGTAACCATTGTTAATAATAAGCAGTAATACTGGAGATGGTTCTCTAGTCCACACTTAAAACTTTGGGGGAAGAAGAAGGAAGCAAGCAAAGAAAATATAGCTTACTTGTAAAATCTCAAAATTTAGTAGATTTGAATCCCTGAACTTTAAATATCTTCATATGTAAAATCTCAATAGTGAGACTGGACAAATGTTTTTCAAGTGAATGCAAATCTTGTTCATTATTTTTCATAACCAAAGAAAAAGCAATAATGTACTATTGGGATACTAACTCACTGACAGTTACATGACCTCATTACCTTAACACTATTAGGTTAAGTAGGCCATCTCACCTATCATTAAAATTATATATTTAAATGCTTTCATCTCCTTTGTAATACTTACTTGAGTTTTTCCTCTCTTAAAGGGGAGTTGGATGTATATTTTTTGAAATGGCATCAGGAAGACCTCTTTTTCCTGGGTCAACGGTTGAAGATGAATTGCACTTAATTTTCAGACTTCTGGGTAAATATGTTTAGCTTACAGCTGTGAGTTTATTTTGCTCTTATTAAGAGAATTTCTGAAAACTTCTGACTTCCAGTGTAATTGCAGTGTTTATATGTTTATAAAGGGGGGATATGATTTTGATGTTTCAAGTCTGTACTTTCGTTAAAATCAGTTATCTACTTTGGAAGTTGTTTAAAATTTTACTTTATTTCTTTTAATGTCTGCATGGGATTAGTACCATTTATGTTGATTTGTTTAATCTTTCAACTCAGGAACTCCATCACAAGAAACATGGCCAGGCATTACTTCCAGTGATGAGTTTAGAAATTACAACTTTCCCAAATACAAGTCACAACCTTTGATCAACCACGCTCCAAGGTATTTAAAGTTCATATTGCACATGTATCATAAGTACTCTCTCTGAAAAAAACCCCCTTCACTTTTTGTTGAGGGATTAATTCTAAATGATTATTATTCGCATTGTTTAGTGGATATTTGTCCAGTGAGCTTTTGTACCTTTGCCTAAAGAATAGTAGAATAACTGAATTTGTATAATATCTGCTAATCATCCAAATTAATCGTTTTTATAAATAGGACATCAGCTATAAAAGTGAACATTGATTCCAGGAATCTTACATTGTTGAAGTTCTAAATTTTAACTATAACTATACATAGATTTGTTGAATAGCATGTTGTAATAGTCTGTTTTGTTTTATTAAAAAATGTGTTGTGGCAATCCAGTTTTAAATAAATAGGCATTCCTTGATGTATTGTAAATAATTAGGCACTCCATATTGTATTGCCTTCCTTGAATTAGTCTTCAGTTCTATTCATGAGGGTAGGGAGAACTTCCAGAGAAGATTTAGCAATCACAAAAGAAAAAAGCTAAAGATGTTGCTAGTGCATAAATGGAAGTCCCCTTGTGTGATACTCAGTTTATCTTAAAGATCAAATAAAGGCTAAAGACAGATGCTGTATAATAAAGAAATCTCAAACCAGTGACTTTCAGCAAGTAATGTTAATCTGTGATTTATTTGAAAACCCATATTCCAGTGATTAATTTTGTTTAAGCATCTGTTTACTATACATTTTCCTTTACACTATTTGAATTAGATTAGGCAATTATTTTCTAGTTCATTTAGTGATTAAAAAATCTTGCATTTTCAAAATAAATTACTTTTCTTTGGTGGTAAGCATGTGTAATTCATTCTTATATATTTTCAATGCCAGTTCCATGACGCTTCTGTTTGTTTAAAAGTATTGCTTTTTATTTTATATTAAAATACAATGAAATAATAGTATTAACACAATGCATTTAGTAATAACAGTAGACATATCACCTTATTAGTGTTAAGTAGAATCTGTAATTACATTCAAGATATTTTGAAATTGGAAGTATCTCTTATGCAAAGGCACACACATTATTTCAATTTTTATAATACAATCTGGAAAGTGCGAATAAACAATGAATATATGGTTTATTTCTAGGCTGGATTCAGAAGGGATTGAACTGATAGTAAAATTTCTTCAAGTAAGTTGTTTTTTTGTATTCTTTACACATGTAGTTTCAATGAGTAGTTTTCAAGTTCTTTTGGTAGATTATAAAAATACAAAACTATGGTTCAAAAAAGAACATTATTTAGATGTTGCTCTTGTTTGTAGATGTTGCTCTTGCAGCTTCTTTTTTGTTTATTGTAAAGATCTCTTCCTTCAATCAAATATTTCTTCCTTCAGTTAATAATTTCATATAGTAAAACCCTGAAAAAGTACATAAATGATGAATTCCTTAAAAGATTTTGAAAGTCAACAGCAAAAATAATTTTGCATATGCACGCACATATACAAATAAAGGCAAGAAAGCATACTAAAGTTTTTGTCTGAGTTTATATTTGGAAACTAACTAATTCAGGCTGTACTCACCCAGTGTGCTAAACCAAAAGTTTTAAATAATGGGTCTTTGAATGAGATATACTAAACCGAAAATCTAACAAACAATATGTCTTAGTGTATTCTTACCACAGGCCATGGAGTCAGTCCATTAATTCATCTGTTTCAGTTTGTTCATTTCTGATGTTCCCAAGAACACTTCCCTTACTGTCCACAAGCTTCCTGACCCACTTGAGCTTTTTACCACTTTAAATGCTTTTTTCATTAAAAAGAATAGAAAGTGGTAATGTTGTATCTCTAAAATTTTATTTCCACTATTACTTCTGACCCCTAAGGAATGCCCAGTACATCTTTATTAAAATTTTAAATGTGCTTCCCAGGTTGAAAAGTTGGAGGCTTTCATTTACCTTTACTGATAGCAGTTCCCTAGTTTTTATCCCAGTCATTTTGTCTGAATTCTTCTATAGCTACAGGTACTAAAGACCAAACATTGGGATTTGAAGTAAATAAAACCTATCCTGCATCAATTGTGTTTTAAAATAGTTGCTATCCTTTTGTTTGACAGTATGAATCAAAGAAAAGAATATCAGCAGAAGAGGCTATGAAACATGCATATTTCAGAAGTCTTGGAACTAGAATACATACTTTACCAGAAAGTAAGTTTATTGTGCCTTTGATATGAGCTGGGCATCTGGTTTTGAGGAGGTTTACCCTACTTGCTCAGAAAATTAAGAACCTTTCTGAACATTACATTGAATCAAAAGTATCCACTTGAGTTAGGTTGTGTTTAAACTAACAGTTATAACCTTGTATTTTTCATCTGAAAGACCTTTATTGATACCCAATATCAGGTTCAAATCAAATTTAGACAGGCTTTTAGCTCTTCCTGCTTTTTTCCAGCAAGGATTGGAAGCCGAGATGATGACAGGAAAGAAAAATACTATTTTCTTTTTCTTTGCTGCAGTTCCTGTAAATCCTTCAGGATTATTCAGATTGGAGCATTCTATAAATATTGTTTGATAAAGTTTTCTTCTGATCCTAAATATATTTTTGAAAGTGAGACACTTATTTGTGGGGAAAAAGTCACTACATGTATTGTTTCAGGTGTATCAATATTCACTTTGAAAGAAATTCAACTCCAAAAAGATCCAGGCTTTCGAAATTCCACTTATCCAGAGACAGGTATGTAAAATAATATTTGCATTTCTTTCTCAGGATTGCGTGAGGTAGAACAATTAAAACCTATTAAATAGTTAGAATTCAATGGATTCCTCAAATGAGGTTTTCTTTAAAGCGGTTTGCTTTAAAATCTGGATTATTTTTTTTCTTGTGGATCATGGAAAAAAGCACTATTAAGTAGCTTGGCACTATTGCATCATATGCTGATGTATTCAGGTACATTCTGTGAATGGCTGGAGCTATTCCTCATACTAAGCTTTGATTTGTTTAAATGTTTAATAGTCTGTTTTGTTTTATTAAAAAATGTGTTGTGGCAATCCAGTTTTAAATAAATAGGCATTCCTTGATGTATTGTAAATAATTAGGCACTCCATATTGTATTGCCTTCCTTGAATTAGTCTTCAGTTCTATTCATGAGGGTAGGGAGAACTTCCAGAGAAGATTTAGCAATCACAAAAGAAAAAAGCTAAAGATGTTGCTAGTGCATAAATGGAAGTCCCCTTGTGTGATACTCAGTTTATCTTAAAGATCAAATAAAGGCTAAAGACAGATGCTGTATAATAAAGAAATCTCAAACCAGTGACTTTCAGCAAGTAATGTTAATCTGTGATTTATTTGAAAACCCATATTCCAGTGATTAATTTTGTTTAAGCATCTGTTTACTATACATTTTCCTTTACACTATTTGAATTAGATTAGGCAATTATTTTCTAGTTCATTTAGTGATTAAAAAATCTTGCATTTTCAAAATAAATTACTTTTCTGTGGTGGTTAGGGTTAGGGATCTTGTGGATCATGGAAAAAAGCACTATTAAGTAGCTTGGCACTGTTGCATCATATGCTGATGTATTCAGGTACATTCTGTGAATGGCTGGAGCTATTCCTCATACTAAGCTTTTATTTGTTTAAATGCAGGTTGTGAAGCCACGATGATTCACAAATACTATTAAGCCATATATGGTAAATTTCCAAACCGCAGTGGCTGAATTCAAACATCATGCTAAGCCAAAACCAAACTGTACTGTAACTTAGCACAGCGTTGTGACTAAGCATAGATTTGCTCATTTGTATCCCACCTTTATTATTTTTACAAATAACTCAAGGTGGTGGAAATATCCAATGTACTTTCCTCCACCTATTTGCCCCACAACATTCCCTGTGAGATGAGTTGGGCTAAGAGAGAAAGCAACTGGCCCAAGGTCACCCAGCTGATTTTAATGGCTAAGGCCAGACTAGAATTCATGGTGCCCCAGTTTTTAGCCTGATATCTTAACCACTAGACCAAATTCACTCTCTCCATGAGACGATTGCTTTAAATATAATGCTCACAGAAACTGCTGGTTCCTTTCTAAATCTGTTTAATATGATATGTATCAGCATGTATACTGAAACATCACGTTAACCTCTTAACAAAATACATGTTTTATGTTCTAGGACATGGGAAGAACAGAAGACAAAGCATGCTTTTTTGAGGCAAGCAGTGCTGTTTCAAGCCAGGGCTGGTTTTATCTCCATCAAGGACTAATCAAAAGGCAATTCTTCCCTTGGTGGGCTTGAAATCTGTTTGTCTACACTGTCCTCCTCACAGTGCAGTCTTTTTATTTTGGACCTACTGTTATTTTTTTTTAATATATATATGTAAATATATGTATATTATATATTTGTTGTCACAATGTGACAAATTTTTGTACAGTCAATTTTAAGGTCTCCTCCACCATTAGATCCAGTAGGTTATAACTGTTAATGTAACAGTAGCTGCAATTTTCGTGCAGGACTGAGAAACACAGTGCATTATTTATTGTGTAATCATTGCTGCTAAATAACTACTGTCTGTATAGTTAAGAACCGAATGCCTGAAAGAGTTGCAATGGGTTTACTGTATATGCTATGTGAATGCCTTGTTTCTCTTCATGAATTATTTCTGCAGTTTTATATCTTGTTTTTTCTTTAACTGCAATGTTTCCTGGAATGTAAACACAACTTTCTTGACTATAGTTACTATTTACTTTAACGCTCTCTAGTTCTTGGCCTGTAAATTTCTTATTTAACATTAGATATAAAGTACTTAGAATGCTACCAAATACCTTTTTAAAACACTTAGTAGTACAGATATCAATTCAAACAAATGAAAAATTATATGGAGCAGGTTCCAGATCTCTTATTTTGGCTTATTTCAAAATTGATAAACCACCTATATGTGACACTTAACTATTATCTCCCTTCTCTAGCTTTTTCTAAAAGACATACTTGTTAGAATATTTTTGATATTGGTATTCCCTAAACGTTCCAGTGATTCAAAGCAAACTAGGTGTGAAGCATGCCAGCTCATTTCTCTAATTGCCACTTGCTTTGGTGGCTATTTTATGACCACATGTTCATTGGAAAGCCACTAAAGAAAGCAGGTCCACAATAAAGAATCTATTACTTTATTATGCAGGCTTCATGGAGTATGAGCACTTGGAGGGTTTTAAAGGCTTTAGATATTAGCTGTTTATTGAAATTAAGTCGTCATATTACAGTACTACTAAGCTTATGTATCTCAGTGAGTATCATAAGTACCTCCTGGTATAGGAACAGTATTTTTCAGCATTTGTGTTCACCTTTTGGAACCTCTTTGTTTAGTGCATCTTCCAGAGACTGTAAATCTTTATTAGTATATTTTGAAATGGTTATGTAAATCTTTGGCTGATATATCATGAAAAATATTCTTAGATAACTTAAATTTTTTTCCTGATGTTCACTGTAAAACATTCAGGGGTCCTACCATTTCTGTTCAGGAAATCTTGTAATTGATTATTGTTATTTAACAGTATTAAGTGAAAGATTTTGTATGTTTCTTTAACTTTATTTGTGAATAGTAATTGTGGCATGTTTTGGAATGTTTTCTTAATGTTTTATTATTATAATAGTAAAATTAATTTGGGGACTCTTTTCTGGAAAAGAAGACAAATTTATGTGAAATGGAGACTATTGGACCACTGCTGCTTTTCAGCATTTGTAAACTGGTTTTACACTTAACGAAGCCCAGTAGAACTAACCAACTGCTGTTTATTTCTAACAGATGGACCTGTATTAATGTTGTACTTTTGAAAGTATAAATATTATATGGAAATCTTCAGTAGCGTTCAGATATTCTGTAGCATCCCACCATGCAGCTTTAAGAAAATTTTGCATCTCTCGGGCCTTCCTGAAATCCTGAATCCCTCACCTTCCTGAAGATTGCCAAAATCATTGAATTGAAGAAAACTTTCCTGTCACTTTTCAGGAAAAACAATAAATCCTATTTTTTAAAATATGGCTCTCATTGAACCTTGAAACTTTCCCACCCTGTATTATGCATTTTTAAACTGAGCAGCTAATCCAGTGAAATCTGCACAAAAAGTAGTTGGCAGATGTAATTTAGTTTTACTAAAGTAACCAGAAGACATGTGTTTTCTACGTATGGTTGGAATACACTTTTGTCCTTCTTTGGAAATAATGTTTAAATCCAACTTTCCAGATTCAGCTAGAAAACTGCTGCTTGACAAACCAGTAAGACATCTGTTGAATTGGGCATAGCAGGAAAGGAGGGAGGAAACAGGATTTTTAAACTTTCGAAGTAACTCAGAAATTACCTTTTATTCAGCAAAATTGTAGCTATTTTTCCTAATATATTTGAACAAAGCATTATTACAGTTTAAGAGATTTGATCTATTTGCAATTCTGATATACACATCCATTTTTGAGTGGAACCCCATATGTTCCCGCTTTGACTCTGCACAAAGGAGGAATTGAGATTCCATTTCTTTACTCTCCTTGCAGTTCACCACCTACCCATACTATTTAGAAAAATCCCTTCATTGTCTACAGCATACATCTCTCTAACTCCCTCTGAAAAAGGAAACATTGGCAAAAATTTCTTCCACATTCCTCCAGCAAGAGAACATTGAATCCAGCTCTCAGAATTTAGTGATTTTTTAAATCAGAATTTCTAACACATAGGGGTTAAATGTTAAATGCTAACAAATAGAATAGATAAACTACAAAACAAGTCTATATAGCCAATAGAAAAAGAATTCAAATATTATACATAATGTTACCAAATGTCACATTTGTTATTTAAGAATTTGTTGCTAATTTCTAATCTATAAACCTGAGTGTCTCACCAGCTGGACTCAATGTTATTCTCATTAATGCTACTTGAAATGTATGCAATCTTTTTTCCCCATAAGCATTAAATATCCTCACAACAGTTCTGTGAGGCAGGTTTAAATAAATATCTTTAAGCTGTTCCAATGTTTACATATGTAAAATGTGAATGAAAATAATTAAAAGAACTTTTCAGGCTTAAATTGGAAATCAAGAATGTTTAATGCAGCATTTTTTCTTCCTGGCATTGAGGGCCGCATCAGGGTTGTGTTTGACCTCGGGGGTAGGGGTGGCCAGGGTGGGGGTAGCCAGCTTGACATCACTTGTGTCGGGCGCCTTTGGTGACCCAAGTGCTTTGCCAGCGAAAACTGCCTCCCAAGCTCCATGGTTTCAATGGCCTCCTGCAACCTTCTGCCAGCAAAAACGGAGCCTGGGAAGGCCGCACGCAGCCCTTGCAAGCTCGGTCTTTAGCTGTGATTGACTCCATTTTCGCTGGCAGAGGCACCGTAGGCTGGTCCTTCACCATTTCCAGATCCGGTCCCGCAGGCCAGATCTAAGCTCCCTGTGGGCCGGATCCAGCCCCCGGGCCTTGAGTTTCATACCCCTGCTTTAGACATACTGGACTACAAATCCCAGTAATCCCAGCCAGCAATACAATGCCAGTTGAGAGTTGTACTTGCAATGATCTGGAAGAAAATCAGGCTTAATAGATATTTTATTGGTACCTTTAGTCAATTGTACTTCAAAAGGATTGCATCTTCTGAAGTATCTCACATGTTAACAGTGGTGCCATTTAAAAGTTTTGTTTGGAAACTTGTGAATAAAAAAACATATTTGGGTGTGTCTTGCAGGAGCAAATATTATGGATTGGGCAACAGAAAGCGGATCATCCCTTTTATTTATAATTAGATTTTATGTTTCAGAATAAGTTTCATTAAGAAAAAAGAAGAGTTCCAGCTTTTAATGGAATGCAAATAGCTGTGTTAAACAACACCCACATTAATGCATAACAGTGTTCTCTGTGTATCTGAATAATTTCTTGACTGAAGCAGTTAGAACTTCACACCATTATCCAGTAAACTTGATTGCTTGGTATACTTTTATTTTTTACACAGCAAACACATAAAAACATTTGTAACTTTAAAGAGTCAACAGGTAATTCACATTGTATGTGTTTGCCACAGAAGCTATCTATGAAAATGCAGAAGTGCATTTGCAGCCATGATGTTTATCTTTCTATTGTACTATCTTCAGCATCTCACATAAGTATGCGAAAACAGGGCTGTCAAACTCACGTGCCGTGTGCCGGATGCATCATGCGTTGGTCACGCCCATACCCTGTTTAGCAAATGGGAAAAGTCGCAATACGTCATGTGACGCTGCTGTGACAAGGTGAGACACCCAATATAGAGACAGCATTGCTCTTAATTGTCTTGCTAAATATTCAACTAAACAACTAAACCAATCTTTCTCAAACAGAGCTTATGATGCCTAAATGTAGTATGCTAGCCAAGAATTACAGAAGCAATAGTCTGACTAATCTGCTGGGTACTATTAGGAAAGGCTTACTAAGATTTCATTTTGTAGTAAAATTTTATCCAGATCACTATGGACTAATTAAGGCACATGAGATTTAGACAGAGAAGGGGGTTAGATACAGCATTATAAGGGCACTTAGAAAAACATCAAGCATCTATTAGCCACTTACTATCCTTTAATTTGTATTTAAGGAAAGAAATATGGCTCTGAATACGTAGTTTATTATGAATGTACATTTTCTGGCTTTTACAATATAAAGGTTACAGTATATTACTGATGACCTCACAGTCTTACAGCTTCCGGATGATTGGCAGAAAATCTCAGGGTCCCCATTATTACATCACCTGAAAGCTTCTTCTCATATAAATTGTTCTTCAGCTTAAATTTCATCTCACTTCTGCATGTTATTCAAAGTAGCCAAATAATAGCGTTCTGCATGTGCTTCAAATGGGAAGAACATAAACCTACTTTTAATGTAAAAAAACCCCTATAAATCAAAGGATAAAGTACTCCACTGTTAATGTTACATGTTATTTATCTCCCCCAAACCATTCTAAAGATGCTTAACCCGTTTTAGGCAAAGTTTAGAAGAGCTTTCTTTCATGGTTTTAACGTGCAGAAATCAATAACACTTGATAATTTGTTTAAAATGACATAAAATATTGTTCTGTTCTTATGCTTTTCCATCTTTTTAGCATGAAAATTGAATGATTCCAAATTGTTCTAGCATGCCAATCTATTTTTATTATTTTTTTCCTGCCAAAATTAATGAGTTTTAGGATCAGCTTTTGTTGCATAATCAGAAAAGGGGTATATGCTGTTTGTTTCTTAAAATTTTTGAAGTTATTTTATTAAGCTTAAATTTAAAAATGTAAGATTGTTACATTCACTTCTAAGTTATAATAGCTATATACAGGTAGTCCTCAACTTATGACCACAATTGACCCCAAAATTTCTGTTGCTAAGTGGCAGTTAAGTGAGTGGTGCCTTATTTTACAATTTTTTTGCTACAGTCGTTAAGCAAATCACTGCAGTTAAGTGAATCATGTGGTCATTAAGTAAATCTGGCTTCTACATATTCTGCTTACTGGAAACCAGCTTTAAAGGTTACAAATGGTGATCACATGACTACAGGACAGAGCAATTGTCATAAATACATGCCAGTTGCCAAATGCCTGAATTTTGATTACGTGACCATGGGGAGGCCACAAGGTCATAAGTGTGAAAAATGGTCATAAGTCACTTTTCAGTGCCACTGTAACTTTGAACGGTCACTAAATGAATGGTTGTAAGTTGAGGGCTACCTGTATCCTGTATTAAGCAATTTAACTGTGTTTGAAGTGAATGTAGGCTATATATTTCAGAAGTTTAAGAAAGGATGTAAGCAGTGGGATACTCTTGGATCAGTATGCATAAAAGGACTGGGGTCCAAATATTCCCTGAAAAATCTAACAGGATTCTGTGCATGAGACAGAACATTTTTGGCAATGAAATTGTTTTCCATATATAATGTGTGGTAAATTGACACCTCGCAATGCATCCTTGCCAAGAAGGAGATAGGGAGCATATGATAGAAAATGTGACAGAATACTAATCAAGAAAAAAGTCTGTGGTTCTTCAAATAGCAGAAACTTGTTCTCTCGAAGAAGGAAAGTAAATCTTGGGAAATAGAATGTGAAGTGAAAATCAATTGTATTAATTTTTGCTTCATATTTTTAACTTCAAAATATACATGAGGATTTGTCATTTTTGCCAAAGCTGGAGCACAGAGGAAGAATATTTTCACATTGATTTTGAAAATATGACATAAATCTGAATTCTTTAATCTGAATGTGTTTTGTTTGAATATTGTTAATGTCTTCAAAAAATATGCACGTATAAGATATCTTTCCAATTACAGCTAAGAGGCTGCTTCTCTACTACAACCCACATTTATTCAGTTTTACTTTGTTTTGTATTTCATCATCAGGGAACCAGTCATGATACTCTAGGAAGTGGCAAACTCTTCTGCTTTCAGAATTCTAGCCTACTGAAGAGATGAAGAATCTGGATAATTTTTAATCACAATACTCAATATAAGGTTAGTACAAAGAGGGTTGCGTGGGAGGAGAGAAAAATCACTGAAAACTTATTCTGGGTATTATGGTATTTATTTCCCAGGAGAGGCACCTGTCATCTTTTTAGACTTTCATTTTTGTAAGCATTACTAAAATATTTTTTGAAAAATCAAAAATGTTGAAGTCTTAAAGCCTTGGTCCATGCACCACTGGAGACACTTTTTCTCCATCCCTGATAAGAAGCACGTGAGAATTTTACCTGTTCACAAAAATAAATTTTAGATTGACATCTCTTTTAACAATCAGCTTTATACACAAAGATAGTGGCACTGAATAAGGCTATTCCCTCCAATTTAAAAAATGCCCTAAAATATGCTGCAAGTATTTTAAGACCATATTACTATTTCAGAAGAATTCAAGCACTAATGTCTAAATAGTGTTCTATTCTTAACCCACAGGCCAAAATATTATGGCCTGTCAGTTCAGGAAGTAAACAAAAATATTCTTTATATATTTGGAAAGCACTTAATTCAAAGTTACATGAATATACTGCACCACAAGGCTGACCATAAGGGGAATACTGAAACACTAGGATGGGGAGAAAAGTGTTCAATACTTGGTTCTTTCCAACCTTAATCTTAATACTGGAAAATATATAAATCATTTATATAACATTATGCAAAAGAAGGCACAGCCGGTTATAGTTTATACAAGCAGGATGAATAATACGCAGAAGTACAGAAGTAAAACATTTCACATCCTTTACATATTGTTTAGAAATGTATTAAGAAAGATAACTTCATTAACAGTGTTCAACACTTGGAGAGCAGGATATAAAAATTATAAGTTGTTTTAATGCACAAAAGATTTCTTATACAAAAAAACCCCTCATTGTATAAAAATGCTAAATAAACACCATACAAGTAGGTCATTTGTGTAATGGAAAGTGCAAACCATAGTAAGAGTTTCATCATGTCCTCCTGGCGTTACCAGAAAAATGAAACCCATCAGAATGGCTGTGTCAAATCCAGTTTATTAGTGAGTCCCCAGTTTGCTGAGACATCAGGATTTATGAGCATTTGGAGAAAGGAGAACTGGAGAAGAGGCCCCATCCAAGCTGGGGATTTGCATTGGGATGTGACCATTTAGCAGAGTTGGAAACTAAAAAAAAGCAAAGGAAAATGTCACATATTTACATTATATCTATGTATAAGCTCTCAAACATTGTTTTTAATGATACATGGAGATTGCTAATTGTAGCAGGTACAAGTAAAATAATTACTTTTAAAAAGACGCATCAGAAGATCAAAGTTAAACATCACTCATTTTGGATTGGATGAATATGAGATGGTTCAGAAAAAAGCATACAGAGAAAGCACATATTTGTGACAACCCATAGATTCTTATGGGGGAAAAACTTGTGATTTTTGAGTAAGTTAATACTTTTTTCATTTTATTCTAAAATGAGTCTTATCAATCTGAGGTTTGACAAATGTTTTTTTGCAAATGAATTAAAGTTAAAATAAATCTCAGAGCTACAGGTTTGTATATAACATTGGGTTTTGAAAGAAGCACATGAATCTGTAAGAGTAAGACCACCTCTAAAGCTGATGAATAGGGTGCACATTGTTTTATTTTAGCATTCAGAATATGATAAAAAAAAATCATAGAAATAATAAAATTGAAAAGAATTACAATGCAAAAATGTCCATATGTTCTGCAAGACAATCTAATCTTCAAGACAATAATGAATACCTAATCAAATAATCCCCATAAGGACTAATATTTTTAATTTATTGAAAATTAATAAATTAATTTAATTTATTTAAATTGCTTGTATATCACCTCAAGCCCATGATTCAGAACAGCTTGTAGCATAAAAACAGACAACAAAATAATTTCAAAAATAGGTTGTCAGTACTCATTAAAAGCCCAAATAAGATGTTTTTCATATACTTCCAGAAGGTTATCAAGACCAAGAACCAAATTGGAGGCAACGTATTCCAGTGACTTAAGTCTACTATAGACAAAGCTTGTCCTTCTCAGCACAAAGAGATGGAACTTTAATATCTTTCTCAATGATCTCAAAGGTCAGAAAAAAATCAGTTTGAAAAAGACTACCTCAAATATCTAGTGCCACATCATTTAAGCCTTTACAGGTCATGACCAACAGTTTAAATTGGGCTTAAAAGTTTTTATGCAACCAATAGAGCAGTTTAAGAATAAAAATTAAGTTGTACTTTGCCTACCAGCAGCCTATTCATTGCATTCTTCCGTTGTTGCTCTGAGTCAGTCTCAAAAGCACTCCCACATATATATATATATAGCACATTATAGAACTGTTATATTCAACAGCTTTTTGGTCCAGTAAGGACTATAACTGGCACATCAACCAGAAGTGAGCAAAGGTTCTAGCCTTCATTTGCTCTAGCAAGAGCCACAAGACACCCCACACACTCCAACCAACTCATGGGCATTCTCTTTTAGTGGAAGCACAATTCTATCCAGAGCCATTGTGAGAACTAAATTAAAGCCAACATGTTTCTAAAATTTAAAACAAATTTGACTACCAAAAGCTGTTTGTAGTGGAACTACTGGAACACTTTTTCAAGAAGGATGCAAAATGTCACATAATAGCTAAGATAACTCTAAGAAAGGGGTGTCAAACTGGTGGCCCACGTGCCACAGGCCATGCCCACCCCAGCTCTGCAGAGGGGAAAAATATTGTCAAATGTCACGTGATGGCAACATGACACTGCGAGTTTGACACCTGTACTCTGACTAGCATTGATAATTTTTGGGTAATGAAACATCTGCAAGAAAACAAGCTCAGAGAGCACTAATGACCCCTTGTATCAAACCCTGAGCTACAAATATTCTCCGTTATTAGTAAGATAACTCTGTATTTTGTATCCCCCTTTTTAATGCACTTGTTCTGATAAACCAAGGCATGATAGCTTAATGCTATCCCTGTGGCTGTTTTCATGGCATATTTCAAAGTTCTCTGCCCAAAATATACCGTGTTCCCCGAAAATAAGACTACGTGTTATATTTTTTGGACCGTCCAAAAAGGCACCAGGTCTTAATTTCAGGGAGGTCTCATATTTTCCCCAATTTTTTTCCAATACCGGGAAGGGTGGGGGCAGCGAGCTGCTCCTCCCACTTAGGGTGTCCCTGGCCTCACTAAACAGCTGAACTGCGCCGCTTTCAGAGCCTGAAGGTCCTCAGCCTGAAGGTCCTCCGCAAAACAGCTGATCTGAGCCTGTATGTTTTCTCTAAACAGCATTTTCCTGCTGAGCCTTCAGCACTGAAAGGCTTCGGCGGGAGCCTTACGGTAGAAGCAGCCTTACGGTAGAAGCAGCCTGTCCCTTTCAAGCAATCAAATGTCTCTCTGTGGGTGAGACAGAGGCAGTGAGAGAAAGAGAAAGGATGGAGGGGAGTAACAAGAATTGCAGGGTGAAAGGGTTTCCTCTCCACCATTTCTCTTTCTCTCTGGCTCTCTCTCTGTCACACACACACACACAGACATTTGTTGAGAAACAGCGGAGGGCAGGCAACCAGGTAAGGGGACTGACCCTCCCCCACCTCCAGCTCAGCACCTGCTCAGGGTGGTGCCCCGAGGCCCGGCATCTGCGTGGGCCACCCCCACCCGGCCAATGTAACAAATGGACTCTCTCGTAGTGCCTCCTCTCCCACATGAAGCAGCGGCCGGCGCGGGCTCTGTCTGTGCAGCTATGAAGCGGGATCGGCGTGGCCAGTTCTTGCCTGCAGTGTTGGCAGCCAGGATTGGGTCAGAGCCGCTGCCAGCTGAGATTAGCAGGTCACACTCGGTGAGCTGGAGGCACTGCGCACGTGCAACCGCCATCCAGGAGAAGAGTGTGCCAGAACCCAAAAGCTGAGCCTCACCAGCCTTGAAAACCAGGGATCTCGCAGGCATGCTGCCCATGTAAAGGCTGTCCAAATCCCTGGGTTGTTTGCAACTCAACCAAGCCACGCAGCCATCCACCCCAAATCAAGTGGTGGGGAGGCTTTGGGATGACCCTCGGGACTGCCCAACTGAGGGCAGCACCCTTCTAGCACCTGCCGCTCTAGCAAAGGTGAAGCAGAAGCAGGCAGGAGCCACACGGGCTCCTCTGATGGCCTCCCCACCCCCAGCACTTGTCAAGCCCTGGAGTAGTGCTAGGAAGCTGAGGGTATCCCAGGATTGTAATACTGAAGACTCAGGATGGAGCCTTTTTTGCAATTCGAGCAAGCCGCACAGCCGTCCACCCCAAACCAAGCAGCGGGGAGGTTTCGGAAGTACAGACGGGAAAAAGAGGACAGGCAGGAAAATCCCCCTCGCAATTTTCCTGCCGATCGCCAAAAAGGCTCCCTGCCAAGCCTTCAGCCTTTTCTTAAGCTCAGCACAGACTGAGAAGAGGACAGGCAGAAAAAAACCCTCCCCATTTTCTTGCTGAGCCTTCAGTGTTGCAATCCTGGGATTCGCTGAAGGCTTGGAGAGGGAGCCTTTTTGGAAGTCCCGCACATCATCCCAAAGCCTCCCCGCCTCCAGCTCACCAAGTGTGGCCTGCTGATTTTGACTGGCGGCAGCTCTGACCCGATCCTGGCTGCCAACGCTGCAGGCAAGAACCGGCCATGCCGATCCCGCTTCATGGCTGTGCAGATGGAGTCGGAGAGGAGGCACTACAAGGGAGCCCATTTGTCGCATTGACCAGGTGGGGGGTTGCCTGCCCTCCGATGTTTCTCAACAAATGTTTGTGTGTGTGTGTGTGAGAGAGAGACAGACAGACAGACAAAAAGAAATGGTGGACAGGAAACCCTTTCAAACAGCGTTGTCTGCAATTCTTGTTACTCCCCTCCATCATTTCTCTTTCTCTCTCTCTCTCTCTCACACACACAGACATTTGATTGCTTCAAAGGGACAGGCTGTGCTTTGCTTCTACCGTAAGCACATGCATCCCAAATCTTTCAGAATTGCCTGCCTTTTTGTCCTTTTCAAGCAGCAGCAGCCGGGTAGAGGTGGGGAACATCTCCAGGCACCTGGAGAGATACGACTCCCGGCCCTTGCTGGATCAGCTGATCTGTGGGCCGGGGTTAAGGGGCTGAGGTGACAGGGAAGGGAAGTGATGCCTCCTAGACTGGCCACACCCACCCACTTCACTAGGGCCCTTATATTAGGCCCACCCACCCAAAAATTCAGGGGAGGGCTTACTTTCAGGGTAGGTTCTATTTTGGGGGAAACAACATTCAGTTTCATACTTGTTTACAGTATGAAGCAGCACAAGCCATAATTTCACAGCTTTGACGTTTTTCTGTATTGTATCGAAACACTGTTAACATGAACAAGGATTTTTTTTAATAGAAAGTGCTCCTATAACTTTTAAAATATGTGCATCCAATTTATAACATCCTATTATATAAACTGCCCATTTCGCCATTATATTATGGTAAAATGTAAATGTTATGATACTTTACAGGTAAAAAAGTATTTAAACGATCAGTAAAGGGAATATTTGTCGGACTGCCATAGAGTTAGTGTAATAGTTCTACTATCTTAACCAATAAAACTGGAGATGCTGTTGAATACTTTTCACATCACTTTTCTGTAACAAATATCACCTTTAGACTATTTTGGACTCTCCAGTGGCTCTTGCTGTTCTGATTTTCTGTCCTATTTTAAAAGCAAGGAGTGAGCTGGAGTCTAAAAATAAATGGTCATACACAATTTAAATTCATCCACATGATTATATACTATAGTGTTCCATGGGCAAAAGTTTCACTTCTGGAAATCCAGGGAATATGGCTGAAGAAACGCATCTCTAGCAACTCATTTGAAAGACACCCCTAAATTCCTTTTACAAACAAAATAAAGAGCTCTGATTCATTGCAGAGATTTGCCCAGTAAGTTGGAGCTTACTTGCTGAGCCAACTAACAATTTTGTAAATTGCACAATTTGTCTATCCTTTGACTCACTCAAGCTTTGTATTTGACATGCTGTCAGAGCTGGCTCTTTAGAAGAGCTCCTTTTGCTTTTGTGCCTGGATATGAAGGATTCTAGGGGGTTTCCCTCAAGTCATTCAGTTCAGCTATAAATACTAAGCAAACAATTAACTGCATGAATTCAAATGGAGAAGCGTGTGTAAGGTGTTGATGAATTTCAGCTGTATTTCCTTGCTATTATTTCTACCTTTGTTGCTTGGTAAACTGCAGCTCTGAACAAGTCTCTCATTATCCTAACGACACAGCAAATTTTTAGATCCAGAATGAGTTAATTACAATCTGCAGAGGTTCTGACAATTAACCTGAGCCACTGACTTCAGTTGGCTGCCGCAGAATCACCTCTACTCACTATGCTGGGAAACAAAAGTAGTTTTACCTGTACGTCAACTCAAAAGAAATGGATTCAAGCAGGTAGTATCTGTGACAAAATAACACGTCTTTGTTTTTGGAAACACCGTTACACCATTTTTGAGAAGAGTTCAGGGATAAAGTTGAAGGAGCAGATGACAGGAAGTGATACCATTTATCACTTCCCTTTGGAAAGCCAAGCGTGTACAGGTAGTTGTCAATTTACAACAGTTCATTTATTGAAAGTTCAAAGTTACAACAACATTGAAAAAAATGACTTAAGACTGTTTTTCACACTTATGACCATTGCAGCATCACCATAGTCATGTGATCAAAATTCAGACACTTGGCAGCTGACTCATATTTAGGACAATTGCAGTGTCCTGGAGTCACATGATCCCCTTTTGCAAACTTCTGACAAGCAAAGTCAATGGGAAAGCCGGATTCACTTAACAATCGTGTTACTAACTTAAACACCTGCAGTGGTTTACTGAACAACTGTGGCAAGAAAGGTCGCAAAATGGAGCAAAATTCACTTAACAAATATCTCACTTAGCAACAGAAATTTTGGGTTCAACTGTGGTTGTAGTCGAGGACTACCTGTAGAGTGAGCAAAGCAAGTTCTAAGTGTGGTGGAAGCTTGGATCTCCTTTTCCTCCTTCATCAGGTTGAATTTACATTTCAGAGCACTTACCCACTGCTAATTAAATAAGGCTATCTGGGTAGATTATACTCTTTAAATTATTCAAGCATTGTATGAAGGGGGGAGTCTTAAAACTCCTCTAATCGTATTTCATTTTGGAAAATACTATAGAGAGGAGAGCCCTGATTTTCCCTCTGCTTCTTTCTCGGCAACTCTCTCTACAGAGACAAAGCACCATAAAAGAAACAGGCTCCTTCTGCTAAAGCTTTGCTATATCAATCCAAAAAAGCTTCTTCTCAATTGTTACAGGAAACAAAGTCCATGACCAACTGGGTTTTTTAATTTAATCCAATGAATTTTTTTAGGGCCTTGGTTGCCACAATAGTTAATTCAGTCAAAAGCTCTCCAGAATAACTATTAATTCATGCGTACTGGTATCACATGAAAAAAGAAGTTTTGAACACGCGGGCAACTGTGTTAGAGAACCACAGCTGCCACAACCTGCAAGAGTGTCACTGCTCTCTCTGTCAGTCTTGTCTGCAGGGGGCAGTGAAAAAAATCAAGATGGCAGTTGTGGAAATGCAGTTAAAGTGCCCCTCTTGAATGTGCATCTGCACTGTATGCATGCATGGGGATGAGCTTGCTCTTGCAAGCACCATCTTGACCCTTTTGATCAACCGCTGCAGATGGCAGTACTCTCCATTAAGTGTCTTATCCCTATTCAGACAATGTAATTGACTAGATGGTCTTTACACTTTGATGGGTACATTCACCCATCAGAGTAAACCACATTTTATTTTAATGAGGTCAGTTAAATCCCTAACTCATTCTCAACCCTGCAACAGCCAGGGGACATTTGCTTGCTATAAGAGATCCAGAATCCCTTTATCACTTTTAGGAACCATTAATGTTAGTCAAAGCTGCTTATGTTTTCTGTTTTCCTTTTGTCAGTCAAGTACACCCAAGAGGGCAAATTCATGTATAGTTTTACACTGACACTTTTCTCTTCTTTGATAAGAGATTAAGAGAGCGTGCCTTGGACCAATATAACTGTCACATCCTTGAGATTGATAGTAGCTTTTCTAATACAATGTTCAATGCCTGTTACTGAAAGATTTCAGTTTCAGATAAGGCATAATAACCTGAACAATCATCAAAATTATTTGTGGTCTTTTTCATAGATTTCATTATGTACTAAAAAATTGTCAACATTTTTAAAATCTCATTTATAATGAAATATTGCAGCTGATGTTTTATCAGAAAAGTACTCTGATGTGTACACTATACTATCAGCAGATTAGGTCCTAATTCATTTACCAGCAATATAATGAACAATTTTGGACCAGAGCCATTTTTACTGCAGCACTGATGTCCTTGTCTCCTGGCTTCAGAGAAGTTACATATGTTTTCCAAGCATTGAATAATCACAGTTTATAATATGTCTCACCCTAATGCTGAAGGTCTTGTTTCTTGAACAAAGGGTTTAACTATTACATATTTCCTATATCTGTTTTTGTTCCCAATGGCAAAGATTGGTCTGAGACAACTTGCACCAACTTACCTGGAACAAGGTGTTTGGTCCTTGCAGTCTGGCAGGACTCAAGGGAGCAATAGGACTGAGGCTGCTCCAGAAGTGAATACTGGAAAGCAGTGGACTCGGGGTCAACAGTAACCCATTTGGAGTCTACAAGACAAAACACACTAGCTTAGTCGTCTATTGATAAACATTGCTATAAGGAGGCTGGTATGCCATTAACTTTCTCACTTTTATCATAGCTTCTTCAGTGTTGCTTACATCCTATTTTCTAATGAACATTTTGAATGAGATATGTAGAGTCATATTCTAATATGCTGTTGTTTTCTTTGTATCCCTGCATCAGTTCTAATAGAACACTTTCTAGATGTTTCCTTAGAACAGGGGTTGGCAACCCGTGGCTCTGGAGCCGCATGTGGCTCTTTCATCCCTCTGCTATGGCTCCCTGTCGCCGGTCGGCTCCACAATTGATAGGGCTTTCAGTTAGGACAGGTAGAGGAAAAAGGACGCCGCCAGTAGGAGGAGACTCTGTGGTGGGGGAACAGGACTTCCAGTCGGCAGAGGAAAAAGGATGCCACGCTAGGAGGAGACACTATGGTGAGGGAACTGGACTTCGGGTCGGCTCCAGAATTGAACAGGGGGCTTCCGGTTAGGAACTTTGTGGCTCTTTGAGTGTTTAAGGTTGCCGACCCCTGCCTTAGAACATGATTGATGAAGGCATAGCTGGATTCAAAACTGCGCTCTTAATCATAAAACAAAGCTATTTTATACACCACACTAGATTGTTGCAGTCATCCAAACTTTACTATTTATTCTATAATATATATTGAAAACAGCTACCCATTGTTCCCCTTTAGTTCCCTGTGTCAGAGTATATCAATAATCTTGGAAATATGCATTGGGTTGTGTTCATAATGTTTTTAAATAAATCCCCAGCTTGTTTACTCTCATCTACATGTTTGATTTTATACATGTGTCAACCCTGAAGTTGGCTGAACTGTGGCCATTTGCTTTTGTAACTTTTCTCTAGAGAGTTTCTTCTCCCAGCTTCAAGGCTGACACAGCCTGGAGTGAAGGGGCCAGGGAGGGGGGGCGTAGAGATAGCTAGGGTGTTGTAGCCAACATAAAATTCTTTCCCCTGGGAATCAGAGACACTGGTGCAGGTGTTCGAAAAGTGGAGACTGAAGTCACCTAGCAACTGGACTACATGCTGATTGGACCATGTTATGGGTAACTCTGGGGGGAAGTGACAAAGTTTTACTTTTAATTGGATGTAAAACCGGCAGGAATCTAGAGCCGGTTTTTCACCAAGAAAATGCCAATTTGATATGTTCCAATAAAATGTTCTTTGAGGAATATGCTGCCTTGGTGTTCTTATTGAATGGGACGTAATACTTGGAGCCTTGACAACATGTTCACACAATGCCACAAGTTGGTGAATGCACAACTGTACTGGTTTTACCTCACTCCTGCATAGACCACTTTTTAACTAGTGTTGACATAGGTTATGTAAACTCAAAAGTTACTTCCAACCTGAATCGTCTTCACTGGAAGGTTATATTAGAGGTTTGCAGTAAGTTAGAGAATCCAGATAAAAAATTCAAGATGGTGACTATTTGAATGTAAACAAGTAGCCAGCCCTACTGAGCTATTTTTGTTTCCATTATTGTTGGAACCAGGCAGGTGAAAGTTGGAATGTAATCAAGCAAATACATGCATCCAGTAGTTTAGAGTTTGAAACTCAAACTCCTATTCAAAATATACCCTATTAAGTTCAATATGGCTCATTTCACACAATTGGACAGAGGTTGGAGTTTCAGTCCGACTCAGCTTGTATGGATCTTCTGCTCATTAACTGCTATTTTCAACAGAATGACTCACAAAAAAGCTGAGATTTCTCTTGCAAACAGCCCACAGCTTTGAAAGCAACTGTCAGGTCATTTATTTTTACAAGAACTGCAAACTCTCAGGCTTTTGTACCTAAAATAACCATGTTCCTTTTTTAGTACCATAGAGTGAATTGATCATTGCTCAGTATTAAACTCTTCTACTGCAGCTTTTAGCACTGTCAAAACTTAGTTCTGAAGTGGCTAATCAGCAAAATGTCTAATTCCCTATGTTGTACATAGCACTTGAAGAGCATATAAGCCAAACAAAGGCCCTTACTGAATATTAGAATTCCTGCCTAATCAATAAGTGGGTTAATCCTCAAAGAGGAATTGCTACAGTATTCTTCGAAATTTTCACATTTTCCATGAGAAGTCAGTTTATGTATTATTAATACTTGGTAAAATTAGAAAACCTATATAAAGTTAACAGCCATTTCAAGGGATAGTTCTCAAGGTTTCAAAAAATATAAAGTGGTTCTCAGAACTAAGATTTGGTTCCTATGTGAATTCGTTGAGGAAATCAGATCAATAGAAGTATCAGGAAGTGCAGAAAGACTACCAAGTTGAGATTTGCCATGCTTCAATGAGAATTATAAAGCTGGATGGGATCTGTAGCACTGTGGGTCCTTCATACGGAATGAGTTATCTTGCCTTGATGCTTATGGAATACTACCCCTAACTGTACAGTTAGAATTTGAGTTGACCATATAGAATTTGAGTTGGCTCATAATTACATATGAGTTTTTAATCCAGTACGTAAACAGTGAAAGTTGTAAACTTGTATTTCTATATATTTTGAGGTTCTGGAAAAATAAAAGGCAGATATAGATAGAAATGTGGGATAATATCTGTGTGTGCATGCAGATGCTGCAAATTGGTCACTTTCCAGTGGATATTATTCATTCTTACATTCATTCACTTCCTCTTATTCACTGGAAATAACTATGGGGCAGGGCCCACATTACCACCTAGAGTTTGAAAAAGAAGCATCTAAGGGAAAAGATGGATGCAATAAAGCACTCTTCAGTCTTTGTACTGTTTCAAAAATATGCTGTCCTCGTATACCCAAGCTCTATTCTACTGAAATAAGGCTGGTAACTTGTGCTCTTTACAATTTTAATATTAGACAAGTTAAGGAAAGTGACTGCAAAATTATGAACGCCCACACACACACACACTTTATTTTCCCTCTCACCATATGTTGCTTGCTAGTAGGAAAACAACTACAGGCACTCTCCCTGATGAGACAAGTCAGACAAGTGTAGAAAAGCGATTGGAGCAATTTGCTTAACCACCCCATCAATTTGTTGAACAAACCAACTGAAGGTACAGAAGAGTTCCATACGTGTCACCTGTGTTTAACATTCCAAAAGGATTACACTTCAGTAGAAAATCTGTCTAATAGGAATACATGGTGGAATACATTGTCAGAAATGAATGAGATCTATCCTCAATTGAAAGGGAATGTAAGTGCTGGCGGCAAATGGCCACACCAAGAAGTAGCCCACATAGTACACAAAGTAATGATATGCATTCCTCCCACAAAAACCAAAACAAAACAAAAAAATAGAATCAGTAAAAAGTGCAATCATGCAAATCAGAAAAGCAGCGGAAAAAACTTCAATGCACTCTTTATTAACAATGCACAGTCCATTTCTTTAAGCATGAGGACAATGCTCATTCCAAAGAGTGCTAAACCAAGGTATTTAAGAGGCAGCATTAGATGTTGGAAAAAAGTTCAAGGCAGACATAATGGCAGCACGCTCCAGTCTCTTTTGCAGCTCATATCAATTTGGACCTTAGCTGGCAGTGGCCGGCAATTGGAGGAAAGGAAGTACAGTATGCCTTCAGTAGCCTGTAGCCTAAAGTGGTCAGTTGTAGCTGGTCAGATCCTAGCCTCTAGTTACACTATCAATGAAGCATACTAAAGTGTATCCATGGCAAAATTTGAGTTGGATGAAGAGGGAAAGTGCTACTTTAAAACTGAAACATGATTTAAGTGATTTCAGGTACAACCTGGAGAATGAGGCAAAGGCAACATAAAGAAGACATTGTCATACCAACAGTTACTGGTGCATATATTTATCATGTTAAGGGATGCAAGGATAACACCTGGCTTAAGTACAGGAGCTGGGGAGTTGGCTTCAGTGATCAAGATTTTTTAAAGCTTCACAGATCTTGCTACGTTAAAAGTAAGCAGATCTTCTTATGGCTTATTTTGTTTATTTCTGCTTCTAATACATCCATTCTATCTCTTTTCCTGATGATATATAGCATTTGTCTGCATCTTTATGATTGTCCTATCCTCTCATTCCCTTGACTGCAATTAACAAACAATACATTACTGGAGAAGCAGAGAAAGAACAATCCACCTTAATCCAAAACAGCACCGTTCCCTGCAATGGCCTATTTATTCATGGTTTTGATAAATGCAACTCAGAATGTTTTTTAATTAATGAGGAAACCACTGAGGCTCATAGCCACTAAAATTGGATACAACATTATTTTATATCTCTTCATTTTTTTTAATCAAAATTGCTGCCAATATAATGGAATAATGGAATAATGAAAAGAATGAATTCTAGCATGTGCCTTTATGTAAATTCACTGAAAGTTTCATCAATACCACTGTCAACCATATTGTTTGTAGGTGCTAAATCTACATCCTAAATCACATCTTCAGGCAATGAGGTCAGTAACTACTATGTTACCAAATTATTCCTCCTATGCACACATATCTACCTACTTTCAGCTTGTGTACTGACATTTTTACATTTACCCTCAGTGTATCCTGGGCCTTAGTCTTTTAAAAATACCAAGAATGATAGGAAGTTATCTAAACTACAACAGCAGACGGAGTGAAAACAGGGCGACTTTGAACTGCAAGTATTTTTTTTTACCTAGCCCCGAGGCAACATCGCTATGTACGGAGCTTTGCTGGATGGAGGCTTAACATGGCGCTTAAGACTTTGCTGAGAAAGTGAAAGTGAGGAGAAAC
>JANHFL010003259.1:73570-90834 GCA_032468155.1 Oxyrhabdium leporinum | reverse complement strand
TGTTTTGACTACAATCCCTCTAACTGTATGAGAAAGTACCCCCTCCCTATTTCCCATGTGTAATTATGTGGCAGCCTACAGAGGCCTCAGTTTCATGGCTTCCAAGACTGACACCAAGGGCAATATAGTTAATATTGAGAAAGATGAAATTTTGCATCAATACCATATCACATTAAATTGCCTCCCACTAAAGAAAACCCATAACCACAGAGATGTTTACTCCCCAAACCCTTCAGAAAGTTAAGACCTAAGAGACTGTATGATGACCACCAGAAATAAATATATAATTTATTCCTTTTATTAAAGTAGAATTACTGTATCTAGTAAAACAGCGAATAAAGCAAATCATGGAGGTCAATTCTATCTGATCTACATTTTAGATGACATTTAAACAGTATTTAAAGAGTATTTTTAATGAAAATTTTCATATATTTTATGTTTATGGATAGAGAAACAAATGGAAGAGAAACAAAATTAAGTTCTTGGATTCCTGGCCTAATGCATGTTTATTCCACTGTGTTCAGTATTGCTTTCTTTCAACAAGTGTTTATTAGCATCAAAAATGAGGGTCTTGCAATACAAAAAAACCCCTACCCATTGTTAATGCAGACTGGAAATTTTCAGAGAATGAAATTTAGAGGGGGTGAGCACTAAATAATCTCTGTATCATAGTAGACTTCTATAAAATACTCTTCTGTGTTCATTTATTGATCTTGCTAGATTTTGCTTACCACCACTAGCTACTAGGAGGGAATATATATATTCT
Source organism: Oxyrhabdium leporinum (assembly GCA_032468155.1). Taxonomy (NCBI): domain Eukaryota; kingdom Metazoa; phylum Chordata; class Lepidosauria; order Squamata; family Cyclocoridae; genus Oxyrhabdium; species Oxyrhabdium leporinum. The sequence continues at coordinate 90,068 of JANHFL010003259.1, read as the reverse complement.
GATAAGAATTCATGAATCTGATTGAATTCCTTGCTAATCTGTTTTCTGTATAAAATGTGGCATTTCAAGACAACATGGCATTAGCTCAGCAGATTCCTCAAAACAGGTTGAAGATGAAGTGTCCATATTTTGAATGGGGTTCTCTGGGCTTAGGAATATCAACAAAAAAACTAATCACATTTTATGCAAACATCTCACCTTGATTTCCACAAGTCTTCTGCAGTGCAACTGTTCAGAAGTGGGAATTGCTTTGAAGCATTTTTAGTCTATGTGAAATGTGAATTATAGCAGGGTTAGCTGGTAATTGAATGCTTCTTGGAAAGTATCAGTTAATTAATTGGGAACAGAACTAGAACAGAATCTATTTTGATTGGTCCACATCATTGGTCCTTGTATTATGTGAATCAGGTACTCCACTATATATTTATTTCCATTCATTTGTTGAGGGCACCTTCATTTGAATGCCCAGCTTCCAGGAATTATTTGGCTTTTGTACTATTTGTACGGTCACTTATTTCTGTGTTATGCCAGTTGAATGTATTTTTTATTCTGAGAGTATGTGGGTGGCTAATAGGTACTTTTGTCTTAGTCCTTTGTTGCACATATATATGTTCTCTGATTCTTTGGTATAGTTGACATTCTGTGTGTCTTATTAAATGTGTCAGAGTGCACATAGTGTGACTAGGTGAGACAACCCAGGAGCAAATACAGCACACAGGTTTGTATTTACATAAAGCTGTTTTATCCCTATAAAAGCATATATACATACAAGTACTTTGATACGTGCTTTGAATAAACAGCAATCAGTAATTGGCTACACCAAGGAAGCACACATGGAGAGAGAGATACGCCCTCACATGGTCTCTCTTATATTACAGCTTCCTAAAGTGGTAGCAGTCAAATAACCTTGCTGACTCATTGCTATCATTGCATCATCATTACAACATTACAGTATTACAACATTACAGCAGCTGGTCAGCTATTAAATCATTATTAGCCTGACACTCCTCCCATTTAAAGCTGAACACCTGAATGCTTTAACATATTCATGATGCTTTCTATCTCTATTATGTCCATGCCTCCTGCTTCGGTTTCTACTCTCACTGCTACAAACATACTAGTACCATTACTACTACTGCCACTGGAACTGGAATCCTAATTTCATTTTCTAATGGCTCTATACAATCTGTCTCATTAATTTCCATTACATCATGCTTACCATCTCTGGGTTGAATACTTTCATTTTCTCTATCCAGCTCAGTCTGGTTTCTCTGTCTGCCTGACATTCTCTTTAACTTCGTCTTCCTTCACTTTTCCTTAGGCAATGACCATGACCATATCTCTTGGTACTTACAGGGTTCATTATGAATACTACCTACTCTAACCCCACCTGCAGTCAACCGCTCAGGAGGTATTCCTTTATTGCACTTTTCTCCTAGGTATAACTCTGTCTGTTTGCCTTGAGTTTTTCCTACTCACAAGATACAGCCTGGGTTTTTCGTCCTTACAAACAGTGCAATCTAAGTACAGTGGTCTTGCATTGGTTTGGCTTTGGCTCTGCCTTATGCCACTCAGCTAGGTCTGGCATCCTCTGCAGTACACTGCAACTCTCATGCCCCAATCTCCTGTGCCATAAATTTATACCGTTGTCATGTGTGTGAGTGTTCCTAAATGTTCGTGCACTACTCTGCTCCTGTCTTCCTAGAATGTAGAAACCACTCTTCTTAACCCCTCGTGCATGAATTCTTCCACCTTTCCTGATGGAGTACTGTCTTCCTGCAAATAGTATTTCATACTCTTGACTGTCTAACCTGGAAACACTCAACAGATTATGATCCAGTTCAGGTACATATAGGACATTATCAAATGTTTCTCCTATCTCAGGCACATAGACATTGCCTGTCCCTTTAACAGCAGATCGTTGACCATTGGCCAAACTAATAAATGTCTGCTTAGTTGGTCTCAAGCCAGAAAATGTTTGTGGATTATTAGCAATATGCTGACTTGTCCCACTGTCCAACAAGTGTTCCTGGTGTTTTCAAACACTGCTACTGCCAGGGAAAATGATGACAATGAAGAACCACTCCTCCTTGTCTTGCTGCTCTTCTGTTTTTCCTCCCAGGGCAGCATCTCTGGAGATGCTCTGTAGACCCACAAGTGTAGCACCGCTTTACTGTGTAAACAGTCTCAGCTCTGCCAGCATCCTGGGATATTGCAGATGTTGGCTTGTGCTGAGCATTATCTCCTCCCTTTTCTGGTAGCCTCTCCAGCACACAGGTTTGTATTTACATAAAGTGGTTTTATCCCTACAAAAGCATATATACATACAAGTACTTTGATACAAACAGCAATCAGTAATCGGCTACACCATGGAAGCACACATGGAGAGAAAGATACACCCTCACATGGTCTCTCTTATATTACAGCTTCTTAAAGTGATAGCAGTCAAATAACCTTGCTGACTCATTGCTATCATTGCATCATCATTACAACATTACAGCATTACAACCTTACAGCAGCTGGTCAGCTATTAAATCATTATTACCCTGACAAAATGTAGTTACAACTTAGTCAGTTTCTCCTATAAATAATGCTGATTCTTCTTTCTTGGTGGTCGGTCTGTAGTTTAAGATGATATACTCCCATTTGTTAATCTTGAAAAGCTGAGAACAAGGAACTAAAATCACTGTCCTAGCTGAACTGTCACAGATCCTGAAATAACATCAAGAATTTTGCTCCTAATTCATGGAAAATAAAACATGGAAAAATAAGACAAAATGCTTTCGTTACCCACCCCAGCTGCCTCCTCACTTCTAATTGTGTGCATTTGTGTGGTTGGATGCAAGACCATTTCAGCATTTCCTATGTGAGAGAGTTGAAAATGGGCCACCTGCAGAGCACAGTATCCCCCTCCCCGCAACAATTCTTTTCAAACACAATGCATCTGAAGCAGAAATAAATCAGCTCAGCTCTCAAACATACCCCAAATCATGAAATCAAAGCCCAGAGCTGCTTTCAAATTGGTTCAAAGTCATACCACAATGTATTATTTAGAGCAACATGTTTGTATTGGGTATAGTTAGGTAGGCATGTAAGTACATAGATAAATTGGTACATAAAGAGCTGTCTATCCAATCATCTCTGAAGTCAAAAGAGTTAAGATGGTGGACTTTATGATTAAAGTGACCAGCCTAATTTTTCTTACTCTCTGTCATGCCCCCGTCGGAGTCTGAATCTGCGGGAGAAAATGAGCTGGAACAAGAAATGCCAGACATGGAGAGGGTGGCTCCATTGGCCTTGGAGGAACATTTTGTTTCAGCAATATCTGTTTGTTTCTAGAAATGAGGCAAGACCCCCTCTTCCAGAAGAATGAAATCTTTTGAGAAATATTAAAAAGGCAAAATATTATATTTTCCTGGATGAGAAATAGAGAAATATGATCTTGAAAAGCAGCCCCCACCTTCCTTAATAGCTCACAGCAGATGTCAGCACTTAAGAGATAAAGAAATAGGTAACTCTATTCATACGCAAAAATTCCCTACAGCAAGGTATGAACAAAGGTAGGAGTAGCCCTCAGTCACAATAGGAATTGCCCAACAAACCCCTTCATTGCATCAGACAAACTTCAACCAAGCTTAGCTCAGACAAACCCCTAGGATTTGTACATGGCACCATGGGAGTCTGATAACAGCCAATAGAATATATGTTCTTGCACAGGAACAGGAAGTTCAAGTACAAAGCCCAAGAGAAGATATAGAAACCCCTCACTCTCAACTGCATGTGGTCAGCTGCCCAGAACCATGTGCTTGGTGGTTCTGCTTCACCATTAAACCATTTTTTCAATATTTTAAAGTCATTTTTAATCTTGTTGGTTTTTTTTATATTAGGTTACGTCTGGGACTAAACAGGGCTAAATTCTGCTTTAGCATTACAATATCCAATAGTGCATCTTAGAAATGTTTTCCCTCTTTTGGGTAACTTCAGCTTGTACATGTAGCAGACAGGTGTGCCCTAAATTTTTTATTGGTATCTTAAACTTTTTTTAAAGTCCACTGATTTCTTGATAAATCACATCTTTAACTGTATTGAAAGTTCTACACATAATTTGTCTTTGGAAAGCTAGGATTCATTAACTGATAAGAAATTAAGATTTTCAGAACTTTCCCCCAAATACTATCAAACCCTACTGATAGAACATTGGATTGTTAGATTGCCAAATGTTAGGTTTGATTGAACGCTTAAGCTAATTAAAAGAAGAACTTAAGCAGAGGTTTGAAAAAGAAAAAAACTGCATTTTATTTGTACAAAGGAAAGGCAGGGTAGGTAATTCCAACATATACAAAAGTGACATGTTAGAAAAACCACACCTCAAGGGAGATGTGGCTTCCTTTTTATACTGTTAGAAAGCTTGGTTTAGTCTCCAATTCGGGCCTCCTAATTTTAGGATTGTATAGCCCTGCAAAAGATAGATGGTCCTGCAAGAGATAGACACTTCCCCATTGATCTTATCTCATCCTTGAGTATCCCTTTGTTCTCTCCATTTGCCTCAGGGGGCCCCCTGGTGCTGCAAGGAACGAAACAGGGTGCATAACAACACAGATCAAAGGTGTTAATTAGGGCTGAGGCCAAACTGCCCTCTGTAATGATCTCTGGTGATGTATTCTTCTTCAGCCTGAAGTGAGAGCCATTCTCCGACTCATACAAAGATAAGGCGGAATAGCAAGAATGTATCATCGACAGTTGCCAATTACTTTTAAAGAGGCCTGATATGTGTTATAGGGAGTTATAGGAAATAATTCTTAGCTTATGTGTGTTATAGAATACAAATAATACAATATATATGAGGTTACAGGATACAAATACAAATGCAAAGGCATAATACAGTATACATGTAGTTACAAATGTTTATAAGATAACACGTTTCTACTAATTCTAGTACTCTAATATATTATATTCTATTATTATTATTATTTATTACTATAACCCTTAAAGAATATTAAATTTTACTATGCTAAAACACATTTTTCCCAGAATCACATATACTTTACCTTTAAGATTATAGTGATTGAATCATTCTTGAGTGCCTAACATAACACAACCATTACAATGGAAATAGTATGATTTATAATTGCAATATATAATAATGCAGTAGTTGCTTTTTCTCATTTTTAGCTTTATCCTTTGTATGTGCAGTAGTTGTCTTCAGATTGTTGGGCTATAATATTTAAGTTTTTTAACGGCCTGATCTGTTGTTACACCACTATCATCATTCCTCTTGGCTTAGGCAGTAAACAAATTCAATTCCCTTGAAAATTTAAATTATTAAAATTGTTGTAATGTATTCAAACAGTTATTACAGTAATCCATTTTTTTTTCACCCAAAGAACATCTAAAAACAACTATGATTTGTTAAACTGTAAGCAGTGAATATGTAGTCCTATTTTTTTTCTTCCAGTGTTAGGTAACAGAAATAAGAAGTTACTGGCAATTTTATTACATTACTTAAAATAAGTGTTGCAAGAAAAGAAACCTGAGCTTGTTAACATAAGGGAATATTTACATCTACCATATATAGATACTTTTAAACAGCAATCTATTTCTCAATATTTGGATGATGTGGATGCTAGGTTATATGTAGTAATGAGCTTTTCCAGACTTACCATGTAATTAAGTTATTCAAAGCTTTCTTACATGTTTTGAGTTTTTTTCAGTGCCATCTATATACCATAGCTATTTAAAAAGAAGCCCACAAAACATCACAAGCAAAGCTTAAGCTTATGTGGAATGGAAGTATATGGTGGGAAAAAGTGAAATCTTTGCTATTGCAAGCTTCATCTATTTCCAATACTCTGGTATGCTATTTGATAAAACTGGATTGAATTGTTGCTCAAATTATTTTCAACTATCATAGTGCGACAGATCTGTACCATTGCTTTCACTGTAATTTTCATTGGTATGAAAGCTGATGCTATGTTGAACACAGAAAAGGATTGCTTTCCTTGATCATATACAGCTCAATTATATAAAAAATAGCAAATTCTCCTTGAATTGAATCCCTGCTTTTTGTTTTTGTTTTCTTTTTGACAATACTATGACAGTGATTTTCAACTGCCTCAATTTAGAAAGGTTTTTTTTCAACTTCCCAATCTAGCCCAGAGACACTGAATTCCTGATATATTACATATAAGTACTATCCAAGTCCAACCCTGCATCCTTAATTTTTTTCAAAACTTTGCCAATAAAGGAGAATATTTGTACCTCAGGGCTGAAATCAGGGGTCTTTGGTGATCTTTGGTTCAAACCTTTGCATTTTTAAGTAGAATCCAATCATTCTGAATATGCAAAATAGCCCAAATATTTTGGGTTGTCTTCTTCACTGTAGCCCTTATTTAATACATTACTTTTGTTTTGAATTTTTGTTTTGAATATTTTGAAAACAAATATGAGTGCTGGATTTCTGGGGAAGTCCCCATTCATGTTTGTTGAACTTCACAGCACTATGTCGTAAGTCCCAAGTAAATGGATACTATGTATATGGTCTTGGACATGACTCACCAGACTTATAGTACAAACATTTCATCATATCTAGAAAGACTTTCCCCCCTTTTGGTCATGACATGAAATTTATTTTCTAAAAAGAGATAGAACTTGGTTTCTTTCTGCAGCTTAAGAACACTGTAAGATATGTAATTAGGAAGCAACAATATGCTGCAAAATTAACTAAATGCCATTAAATCGGACTGATTATTGCTCAAAACAAAGTGGACAAATATTTATCATCATCCTCTCTGATAAACATAATTGCTTTCCAGAGAAATTCCTATCTCTTTGACCTGTCCATACACCTGCCTGATTGTTGTTCCTGCTTTTTTCCTCATCCTTGCCAGCATTTTCTTTTCCAGCTCCATATGCTGCAACAGCATCATGTTTTAAACGTGGTATCTCCATCGGTGATTTTTTGAAGACATTTGTTGTCTATTTTTTTCTGGCTAATATGATCCTTTAGAATTACCTTCATTACATTCCTTGTTATCCTTTCTATGGACTTCCTATATTGGCCAAGCTCATTTTCTATACTGACACATCTACTGTATGTCTTTTTTTAAACAATTCCAGGCATTTCCACTCCAACTCCTGTCTCAGGTTTGAGGTTTCTCTCCTGGTGATAATCAAGCAACAAGTCAACATTTTAACTGGGATTAATTTTTGTGGAGATAAGCATGTTTAATGCTCTTACATCAGAAACGGGTAACAAAAGTTATGCAAATATATGGTTCTCGTATTCACTATGGCCATGTTTTATTTATGAGCACTTAGTATCAGGGTTATGATGTTATGGAAAAAGTTATGATTACTTTTGAAAGGAAGAGGTAAGAGTTATGTTCACCCTGTGGAATCACATGGGTGGTTTCATCAGAGAAGAGGTAATCACAGCAGGGCCCAAGAAATTTCAATATTTTGTTTTCTTCCTTCCTCCCAATGCTACTCTTTTTTTCTGCGCTTACAAGCGTTTCAAATGTAATGATTCTAGGAATTAAGCATGAATTATGAATGCACATTGGCATTTTGCAACGCTCTCTAACTTACAACATGATTGGTATCCAGCAGGATTTAGTATCCAGTGAGAAGGCAAAGAAAATCCGCACATCACAAGAGAAGCAAGGGCGGAGAATAAGGTAGCAGGGGGTTGAAGGAGTTTCTGCCTGCACATGGTTCTGATACGTGAAAGATTAAAATAAGCCAAAAGCCTAGCTTCTGTCCTCCTCTGGTCCAGGGGTTTTCTAGTCTTTCTAGATGCTGATACTGCTGGAGAGGCGGGCAAAAAGTAGCGTTCCAGCAGCACCTTCTTCCTCACACCCGGCCCTTCCCTTGCAAACTTCTGGAGCACGTTTTTACGAAGGGTGTGCAGGGCCCCCGGGCTGTCTGACACTGCAGCAACACGTTTGGATTTCAACTGGGAAGCTTCCAAGGAGGCCGCGAAGCAAGCGCCGAGGCAGAAACACAAAGCCCACCAGCCGCCCCCACATCCAGCGTGGGTTGTAGGTGAGGCTGTTTCTGTCCCGGCTCAAACTGAAACAGAGTGGGAGGAGGAAGAACGGCGGGCGACCCCCACCCCTCTTCCCGGAGAAGCCGCGGCTTCCCTAAACTAAACTGCTGCCGCGCTTTTATGTGCACACAGACTTGACTCTTGTTGGAGACACAGTATATACGCGCGCGAAGCAGTGGCGGCGGCGGCAGAGTGGCTGCCCATTGATAGGTTTAGGAAGAAGGGTGGAAGGGAGAGTGTCGGGATGCTTCGCGCTAGGACCCAGCAAAGCAAGGCGGCGCCTCCGGGCCCTTTTTGCCCTGCGGAGCTCCGACTGCAGCAGCGCGCGCCATCGCCGGGGTGGCAGCAGGCACAAGCGGCGGGCTGGTCTCTTTCCTCCTCTCTTCTGCGGAGCCACCCCTCCCGGTTCCTGGAACCCCAATTGGGAGAAGGAGCGCGTGCCTACTGCAGCCGCTGCTTGCCTGCTGTCCGCTGGCTCGGGTGCGCGGATGCCGGCGCGCTCCTCCTTCTCCTCCTCCAAGACTAGTCCCTCTCGCGGATGGGCTGCTGCTCGCCTGCGCCCACTTCGCACTCGGGTTTCCCCTCCTCTCGCGCGTGCCCGGGCTTTTCGTACGATTGCTGTGTGGGGCGGCTGGTGCTGGTGCTGCAGTCATTTTTCCGCCCCCCCCCCCCTCCGGCAAGCCTCCCAAGTTTCCCCCTTCTCGAGCTTCTTTTTCTCTCCCGGCAAGATTTCTTCAGCCTCACCAAGTCCTCCTCTTCCTCATTACTGTCATCACCAACCACCACCACCTTCTTCCTCTCTCTCTCTCTCTCTCTCTCTCTCTCTGGAAGCTCCTTTGAGCGCCTCCGGGTACTCCCAAGGTAGGCTCCTCACCCCCCACCCCCTTCCCCTCTTGTCTCCACCCATGGAAAAACTCAAGAATGAGTGGCTTTGTGTGTTGATCTGCACAAAAATAGGGGAAAAAGATGTTAGCCTCTGTTTCCGCCAGTCTCGATGTGGATGTCTTTGTGCATAAAGAGGATTCATTGAACCTTTCCTCACCTCTCAGATAATACGAGCCTCCTGTTTTGAGTAGATCCTTTAAAAAAAAGATTCTGCAAGTTTATGCTGTGCTGTGACTTGTTATTTTTGAAGTGCATATCCCGTCTTCATGAACACAGGTATTGTCTTCAGAGAGCTGTCAAACATGTTTAACATTTGGAAGATATGAACTGCATTGGATTATAGGGATGTCTGTAATACCCTTCCACCTCTTCCTTACCACCTCCACTTCCTCCTCTTCTATCTCCCTTATATATTTTGGAAAATATATAAAATTAGAGTAAATGTATAAATACCAGTTGTGAAATGATGAATTAATTTACTGGATAGGGAAAAGTCTGGAATCTTTTTATGTTACAGAAAAGGGTGGAGAGAAAATAATATTACTTGCATCTGTCCATATGTCACTTGTAATTATGCATTGCATGTTTGAGCAAGGCATGATCTCAGTGGAAGATGGCAATATAATGAGTTGCTCACTGGGAGAAAAAGTGCTTCTGAGACCCCAAGATTTAAAGTCATTCTTGAAGTGATGGTAGTTGAGTTGAACTGAAAGCATCAATAAGTAGATATAAGCTAAGTATCCTCTCCTTTTCAGCCTTTAGGTTTTGCAAAACAGTTGCTCCCAAGAGGAAGAAAATACCCTACATGATGCAGTGGCTTCTCATTTTCTTGATATGCTTTTCTGCAAGGTGAGAGGAAATTTGGATTTTTTATCAGCAACATTAAGGAATATATTGTTTTCTGGGGGTAGGTTTCTGTAAATGGCATATATACAGAGATGAGTGATCAAAAATCATATTCCTAACATGAGCTTTCCAATTGTGTGCAGAACAAGTCAAGTAAAGGAAGAAGTTATGGGGACAGCAAAATACTAGTAAACTTATAGTAGACCAGTCCTTCTAAATGTCAAACAACATTTGTCATGTTTATCCTAAAATAAAACAGAAATTAGTTTAGGAGTTGTTTTTCTGTTTCTGTATTCTTTGATGTTTTGCAATGATTTCTGGAGTCATTGTGCTAACTATTAATTATCCCAAGTCTGTCCACACAGAGAATAAGATTTTTCTAAAATCCAGAAACGAGACAAAATAGAGAAAGTAGTCAGGTATTTTGTGTACGGACCAGTATTTTGGTCAAGATAATAGAGTGGTCTTGTTTAATCTGTAAACCTCTAGGTGAGATAGTATACAATTCCATAATCCCATAAAATAAAACAATGATATGAATTACTAATCAACTTTTCTGGCTGCTGAATAAATGGCAGTTCTAAAATAACAGTATCATAGAGCACAACTTAAAGATGTTCATTAAATTGTCACCTGACCTCATTATGCAATACATCCAGTTAATAGTGATTTGTCACTACATTTTTGCTTGTAGGTTCAAATCTAGATTGCACTATCATCCTAGCTAATATATTTGGATATTTGTTTTCCTCAAATCTTTTAACTTCAAAATTTATTGTAAAAATTAGATTTGGGGATAAATAATTGGCTGCATATTTTTGTAGCCAGAATGAAGAAGTGCTTTCAATGTTATGCACCTAGCAAAGATATTGCAGTATGAGTTTGGCCATAGAGGGCCTGGTCTTTCTATCTTTACTCAAGTGAGTAAGTCACGTTGCTGTCAAGGAATCAGCATGAATAACAGAAAATGATTCCTGTTTCTCCATTTTTCTGAATTAGACTCAATGATAGTCATTACATTTTGTGTACTAATTTGTCTATGGAAGAGACTTTCATTGGATACTTCCATAAACATATGTTTTTACACAATATGCATGCATTAAGAATAGTATTTAGAATATGTCTAAAGTAACCTATGGCAAATAGTTTTAGATGATTGCATAGAGATGGTAAAGCAATAATAATGTTACTTTAATGTGATTCTGTTATTTGAAATTTGTATATCTTTGTTATTTGAATTTGTATGTTAAGAGGTGCTCTAGCTTTTCAGTAGTCTTTGCCAGGCAGCAGAAGCATATTGGATTTATTATTGCTTTTAGTAAAAGGAAAGCAGGGAGCTAAGTGATTTATTGTTGTTGTTATTTTATTTTCCATGCATCTTTCAATTCATTCTGCATATAATGTTTCTTATTTTAGGAAATCAATATATGTCTTTCACTGAAACCTGATTGTTGTTTTCAATTACTGTTGTTGTTGCAAGAATTTTAACAGCAATAATGCCAATCTCAGGGTTTTTTTTTTAAAGCTGAGCAGAACTCTTTATCATTTGCTTTGTCATCCTGTATGTGCCCATTAATTACAAACATGGAGGACAATTCAACATAGGGAATTCATCTATAGCTTGTGAACCATACAGTCCCTGGATGAATACAGTAAATTTTTAGATGGTCCAAAGTAAAAACAAATGATAGTCAACATCTTTGTACTGATTGTCCTTGAAGACATTCATTTGTACAGCACCAGTTGGGAAGTTCTGTATAACTCTTGTTTTCATAGGTAACCATAAATATCAGCATTGTACAATATTTTGGAGTGCTTTATGCACAGCTTTTCTTATGGGGAAAAATGATTCTGTTTCCAGCTCTGCAAAGACCGGAAAATCATGTCCACCTCTTGTTTTAGGGGTTGTTACCAGCTATCTATATTTGTGTAATTGATAGCAGTAAAACAGATGGCAACATCTAGCTAGCTTTAGTACATCTTGAAAAAGCTAAGTAGGGTTGGGCCTAGTTAATACTTGGGTAGTATCAGAAACCCTAGATGCATGAGTTAGATTGAATTTTGAACAAAATCCCAGAAGGAGGTAATGGCAAACCAGTTTTGTGCTGCTGCCACGGAAGCTACTTAAGTGTGCCCATGTAGTCACAAGAGTCAGCCTTGACTTTGAAGAATTGTTACTTTTACTTTACATAAATATTGAAATTGTGCATGCCTGAAATGTTATTTGGAAAAAGGGCTTCATGCCTCACTTGAGCATGGCACTTCTTTGCTATTTATTTTTTTAAAGCAGCAGATCTTCTTTAAGGTTTCTTTGCAAGTCCTAAAAAATGTAGAAGTCTTAAAAAAAGATGGGCTGCTTTAAGGAACAAAAATGCTCTGCCAACTCAAGATATGAAGCAGTTCTTTTGAATTATTTCTGAAACTTAGGCAATTCTAATAAACATATCCCTTTAAAAGAGTTGGTTTTATTCTCAATGTTTGGATGGTTTGAATGTGACGGGCTATTTCAAGTGATGGGTGAGTTTCTCCAGGATTGCCATGTAATTAACTTTTAAAAAAGTCTTCTTGCAATCTATTTTGAAAAAGCAGTGCCACCTGCTCAGTGCACATGCCTCTCTTTTGTTTCAATATTTTTTTTACAGGAGGGGAAAAGTGATTCAGGTAATAGCTATGTTTGAGCCTCACTAGAATTATTTATTATTATTTATTTATTTCATTTATTACAGCCACCCCACTCCAAAATACTCTGAATGACTTTCACATCAAAATATAGAATTGAAATAATTAAAACATAGCAGCCTAGTCTAAAAAAGCAACTATTATTAAAATCAATAAAAATACAACACAGATACTACAAGATGACAACATTTAATTGAGAGGACCTGAAGTATACTCTCTTGGGCCAAATATACTAAGAGGGCAAAACAATTGGAGATAGGCAGTGCTGCAAATAATCAGGTCCTTTTCCTGGTAAGATTTGGTAGGGAGTAATAAACCTTTAATATTGAAAGCCACACCCCACCTCGACTTCAGACTTAAAGTTCGCATAGCTGCTGTTGCTTAGGTAAACCTGAGCCTAGTAGAATGGAAGAGCACCACTGTCATATTTCATATGCTTGAAATAAGCTTTGTTTCATTGATTCTGGGTAATATACATAGAAAAGAAACCCCTTCCTGGATTATATCCACTTATATAAAGTAAAACAAAGTCTCCCTCAAGTCAGATTTGATTCCCGGTGACCTCATGGATTTGCTGTGCAGTTTTCTTAACAAAAATATGGACGTGGTTGTCGCTGTTTTCTCCTGGGATTGCGTTTTCAAAATTCTAATCTTGGCTACGAGTTGAAGATTTCCTGGTGGTCTTCCATTCAAGTATTGACCATGCCTAATCTACCTTAGCTTTTTTAACATCATGCAAGGTTACTGTTTCCAGAGACAGAGTGGAAAAGGATGCATAATTTAAGTATTTAATATTGAGTAGAATTTACTGCAGGAAGCAGCAGGAAATCAGAAACAGGAAAGTAACTGCTGTTATGTTAGTATTAGATATATATTAAAAGGTGATGTTAAATGAAAGGTCCCATATCTAAAAAGCTATTGATCACTACATATTCAAACCATAATGACTGTACATGGAGCATACTTAGTTTATTTTTTCCTCAATGTCTGTTAGATCAGCACTGGCTGACCCCAATGAAGATGAAGCAAAAAATAACATTACCATCTTCACAAGAATTCTAGACAGACTTCTGGATGGTTATGATAATCGTCTAAGACCTGGACTGGGAGGTAATAAATAATTTGATTCTGAAACAAACAAAAGATCCTACAATGTTGCTAGAACTTCAGGGTTTAATAATTCTGTTTACAAATGTTCTCATAGTAGTAAAACTTCATGTAGGAATTTTAAGTTGTGAGTGAAATGTTGAGCATAGGTTTAAGAAAATGGTTTCCAAATCTTTCATGTTTAAAATCACTTTTCAGTACTGATGGTATGAAGTTCTTGGATGAGTAGTACTTTCTGTTTTATATTTTGGATTAATTTGGAACTTAATACTATATGTGATGCTAGTTTATTTGACTATATGTAAACTGCCCCAAGGGCCTGATGCGGTACTTTAATCCTATCAGGGAAAGAACTTTGACTATTAAGCAGTCATTGAAATATTAGAAATATTAATGAAAATTAATAGCTTCTCTGTCTGTATAACTAGTGTTAGAAGCACTATGTAGCACAATTAATATAAATTACTTCTGCTAGAACTATTAAAGAAAGTCAGGATGACTCATGCAGTCTATTTAAATACCTGTCTTTCATCCAGAGCTTCCCAGGTCTCTCCCTTTTTGCAGTTGCTTTTGGAGTGAACTAAACTTACCTATCTCTGATCTGTCTTTCATTAGGGGAGACTTTCGTTGCCAACCTAGGCAAGGAAATATTGTCTTTATAGTAGTACAAAATTTAACAAAGATTTGAAACAGAACTGCACCTTAAGTTGCTGAATACATGGCTGTGAAATCTGTGAGAAAATATGTTAAAAAGAAAACAATTCCTGGCACCCTGATCAAGAGGCAAAGCTTAGGGATAGAAAATTGGCTGTGTTTTGAATGATCTTTTTCTCCCCTTAGTCTCTTACAGAATCCCTTGAAGTTTTCATGGACTTTTAGGGTTCTATGAAATACAGTTTGAAAATATCCTGATGTAGTCTAAATGCTAAAGAAATATGGTGATTTGATACTTGTATACAGATGGTCTTCAACCTACAACAGCAATTGGGACCAAAATCTCTGTTGCTAAGCAAGGTGGTTGTTAAGTGAGTCAGGCCCATTTTTTTTGTCACAGTTGTTAAATCATTATAATTATTAAGCAAATCTGGCTTCTTCCAATGACTTTGCTTGTGGAAATTATCTGGCAAGCTAATAAATGGCCCTAAAACATGATGGTTGCTAAGCTTTGAAATTTTGATCATATAACTATAGGGATGGTGTGATGGTCATAAATGTGAGGACTGGTCATAAGTTTTTTTCCCAGTGCTATTGTAACTATGAACAGTTAACTAAATGAATCGTTGTAAACCAAGGAAAACCTGTACTCACAGATAAACCTTCTCGGTTGGCTGAAATATACAGGCACGATATAGTACTTTTGTCAACGTTCCAACTGACAAACCCAACCAAAGCAAACATGGCCGAGATGATCCAATGTCCTAATGCAAAACTTTATTGAGTATACCATTTTAGCACAGATGAGGGCAAAAGCAGATTTGGCTAATT
Source organism: Oxyrhabdium leporinum (assembly GCA_032468155.1). NCBI lineage: Eukaryota > Metazoa > Chordata > Lepidosauria > Squamata > Cyclocoridae > Oxyrhabdium > Oxyrhabdium leporinum. Next base: position 75,019 of record JANHFL010003259.1, on the reverse strand, counting down.
CCCGCACAAATCCATATAATTAAACTATAGATTCTCCCTCCCCACATTAGACTAGGTCACACTGTCCAATTGAGTCTCATTGTATTGTTATGGGGAAAAAATTTGACTTTGGCAAACACCTGCTGAAGTGTCATTGGTTCTCATGGTTGTCTTCTTGATGTCTGGAGTCTACATTCCATCTCCTCTTTCCCCTCCTATCTGGTTCGTTAACAAGCTGAGAATCAATAATGGTTGCAATAGCAAAAGCACACTTCAAAACTTGACAATTTTTTTTCAAAAACTTTGTTGTCACATACATCAGAAACAGCAGCAACAAAAAAGATTTACAGTAAGTGAAATATGCAATTTATATTTTTAATAGCTAGAACAAGAGAACACTAATTTAGGAGAAAAAGGGAAAAATTGCAATCATTTAGTGCTAAAGAGTCAGTAGGTTGGAGAAATAATTATTTCTGTATGTTGCATCAAAATTTTACTTTTGAGTCCTGGAAAAAGTCTAAACATTGACTTTGCTGTTCAAGTAACTGTATATTGATTTAACAATGAAATAATAGGCTGATACATCTCTACCTCTTTTGATTATTTCTGGCATCACTGTATGAATAAATGATGATTCACAAATTTTTACTATAGTAAAAATAACATGCAAGAATATTGTTTGCCAGGAATTGTGTAGCCAGTGGTGTAGATAGACTTTTGTTAACAAGTGTTCGTTGATTGGACTAAAGACAGAGCATAGAACCTTGTCTCTTCTTCTTGAGGCCTTGACTACTACTTACTGATTTAAACTTTCTGTTTTCGTATCTTCTGTTGTCTCTATTTGTCTTGTGTGTAGAGTTCCTACACAGGAATGGAATAACTCTTTGTTTGAGATGTGGCTATGCCAGCTTTTCCTGATCACATGATAGATTTGCTATAAAATTATTACATGAGCGATCATATATTTTTATAGAGTTGTTCAATTCTTTGATGGTTGTTTTTTGTCAATCGTGTAGTGCTTAGATAATTGTTTTTTGCTCAGTTTATAATTTGAAGAATATGTGACCATGTGGGTGAGAACAGTGCAAGAAAGAATTAGCTCCAGACTGCAATGGAAGGCTCAGAGTTACATATTATAGACCATTAGATTAGATTAGATTAACAGAGTTGGAAGGGACCTTGTAGGTCATCTAGTCCAACCCCCCGCCCAAGCAGGAAACACTACACCATTTCTGACAATTGGCAGTCCTTTCTTCTTGAAAGTCTGAAGTGATGAAGCTCCCAAAACGTCCGAAGGCAAGCTGTTCTACTGGTTGATTGTTCTCACTATCAGAACATCTCTCCTTATTTCCAGGTTAAATCTCTCCTTGTTCAGTTTCCATCCATTATTCCCTGTCTGGCCTACAGGTGCTTTAGAAAATAGCTTGACCCCTTCCTCTCTGTGGCAGCCCCTCAAATATTGGAACACTG
>JANHFL010003258.1:118957-128984 GCA_032468155.1 Oxyrhabdium leporinum | reverse complement strand
GTTGCTCTTCTTTGCACTTTTTCCAAAGTCTCAACATCTTTTTTGTAATGTGGTGACCAAAACTGGATGCAGTATTCTAGGTGTGGTCGCAAGAGGTGACCATATGACTCTAGGACACTGCAGCAGTGATAAATGCATGCCAGTTGCCAAGTTCTGAATTTTGATCATGTGACCATGGGGATGCTGCAATGGTCATAAGTCATATGCCATTGTAACTTTGAATGGTCATTGAATGAATGATTGTAAGTTGAGGACTACCAGTAGTTTCTCTCTCTGCCAGGACTGCACTTTAAGGAAATGGGCCAAAGATGACGAAGCTACATTCCATTTCATAAAAGTTAAACTCCATTCACTGAATGCAACTACAATCTAACAGTTCCCTCCTATATAATCCCCTTCTGTTACATTCAAAATTCCAGGTTGAGAGCAACTTGTGAAGGGGTTGTGAGGGCCACATTCCTTGCTTCATTTCATGGCACCTGAGGTTATGCAATTTACATGAAAGAACTCTTAAAACAACAAAATGTCTTAGTTTAGATCAGGGGTGTCAAACTCAAGGCCCGTGGGCCGGATCTGGCCCATGGGGTGCTTAAATCTGGCCCGCAGGGCCGCCCTGGAAACAGCAAAGGACTGGCCCGTGGTGCCTCTGCCAGCGAAAATGGAGCTCAGGAGGCTGCGACGGCCTCCTGCAACCTTCTGCCAGTGAAAACGGAGCTCCATTTCTCCTGGAAGAGGGTTGCATGAGGCCGTCGCTGTCTCCTGAGCTCCCTTTTCGCTGGCAGAGTGCTTGGGCCACCACAGGTGCCAACATGAGTGACGTCGAGCTGGCCACGCCCACCCAGCCCCCAAGGTCAAACACAATCCTGATGTAGCCCTCAATGAAATCGAGTTTGAAATCGAGTTAGATAGATTATTGTATTTATTTATTTAAGAATATCTTATGTCCCACCTCAGTCCTGCTGGATGCTGGGAAGAAAACAACAGGGAAACACACCATATGAAGAATGAATGAATGAATGAATGAATGAATGAATGAATGAATGAATGAATGAATGAATGAATGAATGAATGAATAAGTTTTAAAACTCACCATCAAAATGCCATAAAAAATTAAGGGATGAAAGCCTGTTGGAACAGAATCAATTTAACTTGTTTGCAAAATGCAAGCAGAATTAGGTCCATTCCTACTTCTGTGTAGTATTTATTTAAAATCTGCACAAACTTGCAAAAGTAAGTTTAATCTTCTATCCAACAACCCCCCCTCTCCAATTTAATATATTTTGCAAGATAGGTTCCAGTTGCAAAAGGCTGCATTTCCTACATGTAAAAGGGAGCTAAATTTGTGTTCTAATATATTAACCACCCACAATTTCGAAATAATTAGAAACAATCCCTTCTTTAAAGAGCCTGTTTTATTAATCAGTAGCATATATTTAATTAGAAGAGTTCTGATAATTTAATACACTGCATCAACACATAGCTTTATTCAAGCAATGTCCTTCAGCCTAATTCACAAGGGGAACAGTTCTAGGGAAGTTATTTTCTGTCTAGTTTTAAATCCACATAACTAGATACAAACTGCAGATGTATTTGTTTCTTAGAAAAAGACTTTTTTTTTCTACATAGCTTGTTTTCCTGTAAGTTTTCTGCTAACCTAATACCTCGGTGAATAGTAATGCCATCTACTTGTTATTCTAAACAAGCTAGTACCTTTTCCAATGTGGTGCCCCTAAATGGGTTGGATCATTAACTTTGATCATCTCGGTTTATTCAACACAGAAAGAATAATAGCAGAAAACCTTACAGGTAGTCCTTGATTGACAAACACAATTGGGATCACAATTTTGGTCACTAAGGAATGAGGTTATAAAGTGGTCATGCGACCACACTGCTTAGTGACGGCAATCCCAGCAATCCCCGTTGCTATTATCAAGCAAATTTTAATGGTTAGCCAAGGACCACACCAATCCTAAACATTCTGGGCTTGGTCCCATCCAACCCTGAGCCTCAGAAAGGTAAAGGATTGCTTCTCAGTAAGGTAAAGGATTGCCCCTGCCTACCCCCCCCCCCCCATTTCTTCTTTTGGCTAGCTTGCACCACTGAAGATGAGCACGGAGCACAGGGTGGCAGGGGGCCAAAAGGGCATAGATGCAGTGGCGGGGGGGGGGAACTGTAGCACCTCTGGAATTGTAAATGTGGGCAGGCTGCCAAACATTTGAATTTTGATGTGGCTGCAGGGGTACTGTAACAGCTGTAACTTCTGGTTGTCCAAATTCCTTCATTCAGCACTGAAGTAGGGGCCACGGTGGCTCACATGGTAAGATGCTGGTCCTGCGCACCACTGAGGTCGGCAGTTCGATTCCCGTGAGCTAATAAACCATGTAGGGACAAGAAAGGAGCCTCCCCCGATTGCCTACCGGAATTCAGGCATCCTGCGGGTAAAGATAATACTGCCCGAAAAATTTCCTTTCACAGAGGCAGCCAGCCACCTCGGTGATCCCTGGCTAACACGGGCCATATGCTAAAAACCCCCAAAAAACTGACGTAACTTTGAATGGTTGCTGAATGGTCATAAGCAGAGGTTAACCTGTACTGTAACATTAAGACTGTAAAACACTTCATCCTAATTAACAGCCTAATCTTAGGCAGGGTTAGGCTTATCTAAATCCTTTGAAAGTACAAGTAGTCCTCGACTTATGACCACAATTGAGCCCGGAAGTTATGTTCCTAAGTGAGCAATTTTTAAAGTGAGTTTTGCGCAATTTTACAACTGTTAAATTAGTAACATGGTTGTTAAATGAATCTGACTTTGCTTGTCAGGAAGTTGCAAAAGGGGATTATATGACCCCAGCACACTGCCACCATCGTAAATATGAACCAGTTATCATGCACCTGAATGTAAATCACATGACCCATGGGGATGGTGCAATGGACTTCAGTGTGAAAAATGTTTTGAGTGATGTTGTAACTCCAAATGGTCACTAAATGAACTGTTGTAGGTCGAGGACCACCTGTAATAATGCCACACTTTGATCTTCTATTTGCAGTCTTATGCACATTTATATAATAGTAGCTCCCTTCAAAAACTCTGGGATGGAAATCTGTTATGTCAGAATGCACAAAACGTTCTTGCTTTCAACGGAACTAAAATCTCATTCAAATTGATAACACAGACAAATATATTTTCACAGGTGGTCTTGTTTTCTTCAATAATATTTTCTTAACTTCACAGTCTAGTCTAGAGCCTTGGGATGGTAGCCTCCCATCAACTCTGCTTAGCCTTTTCATGATTAGCCCAGATTAACTTGCTAAGGAAGTAATTTTACCAGAACTGATTCAAATTCCACTTTTTCCTTGGATTCACTCCACGGTCTTCACTGACCAATTTCAAACACTGCATTATGCTCTTTTATGGATTTTGGCTTAGCACAATCGATGAACCCAGCTATTGTTGTATATATATATTATGCTTTCTTATCTGAAAAAAATACTGTTTCTTTAATAGACCGCAGGCAAAGCAAACTCTGCTTCATTCAGTACTAAGTTATGTCTGAACTTCATTTCCTGGTAAATAGGATATTTGCACGATGCACTATGATCCAAAAACCAGGCAATCCTAGAATTTGGAAGCCTGATCTGCTTGATCAGTTTATTGGTTAGCACTGAATCTTAAGGAAATCCATCGAACTGTTGCAAAGCACGATTCATTTAAGTCTGCCAAGTCTGCAAAGACAGTCACAAGATGGATGTAGTAAGCAAGACTGCGATTCTGTTCATAATTACCTAGAAGTAACTCGCCCTGTTTCCAACGGTGCTGAGTAAGCCGTGCCCTTTGAGGCCTTACCGTGAACGATCACAGCCCCGAAAGATTGCGGAGCCTGGTCTCGCAGCTCTACAAGACAGTAAAGGGCGGCTCCGCATATGGAGTAAAGTTAGCAACCAACCTCAAAAGTTACGCTACAAATTACGAGAGGGGAGGAAGGCGTTCAGAAGGGACGTGTCCGTGCAGCGCGGAGAGTTTGATTAAAGCCCTTTCCCCCTGGAAACTTCACTCGAGGTCGCCAGGTTACAAGGCTGTTCCAAGAGTAACAATCCCGGAATGGCGATGTAAAGGAGAAAGAGACACCCCCTCCCCCCGCCCGATCCTCTCCCACCCCCATCCTGCATTTTGGCCTTTTCCCCTCGGACCGCGCCGTCTCCCGAATCGCGCCGCTCGGCTTGCAAAACGGAGAACCGGCCCGCAGCGCACCCCGAAGCCGAAGCCCAGAGGCTTCCTCAGAGCTTTCCCTTCCGCCCCGTCTCGCCCTTGCGCGGGCGCCGCCACGGCCGAGCAACCCTCCCTCGCAGCGACTTCAAACGCCCCGTAGCCTACAATGTGTCAGTTGTTGCAAAATAGGGGAGGCGGGCCTTTCGCTCGGTGCGTGACGCGGGGCCAACTTCATTCAAGCCTGCCCGGCAGAAGAAGGCAGCTCTCCCGCGGGAGAGAAGCCCCGCTTAAACCCTCAGCCGCTGCCTTCTCGGCAGCCCGGCCGGGAGAGGAAGACGGCGCAACGCGAGCTCTTGCCGCTCCCTGAGCTTTTCCTCCGCGCCTCCTCAGCCGGGGCGTTATAGTACCTACATACTAAGCGGAGGAGGAGCCTGAGTTTTCCCTTCGCTTCCTCCACTTCTCCTCGCAAGCCTTTTTCGCGGAGGGGCTTCCGGCGCTCGCCTTTATTTATCGATTTATTTATCGGCGTCTTTTTTTTTTTTTTCCTAGACAAACCGCACCCCCCCCCCCCCTCCAGACTTCCTCGTCTCCAAGCCTACTTGGGTGCAGGTGACACGCCCTCCTCGCTCCTCCCCTCCATTCAGCCCGCTTCTCAACGCCGGCGGCGGCTCCCGAGCGTTCCCAGCAGGTTCTCCCTGCCTCCAAGCTGGCCCGCAGGCAAATGCCGGGGAATCGGCTGGCCGACGGAGAGGGGAGAAGCTGCCCATCTTCTCTTTGCTGAGCGACTCTGTCTCTCTGTCTCTGTCTCTCTCTGTCTCTGTCTCTCCTCCGGAGTAGATCGGGCTCGGGGAGGGGGGGGAGGAGGGAAAAAAGGAGGGCGAGCGGCGGGAGTGCGCTTGGGGGAATCGGAGGCAAGAGCAGCGGGCGAGGGCGCCGAAGGAGGAGGAAAGGAAAATCCGGCTCGCCCGCGTAGACTGAACGGAGCACCGTTGTCCCCCAAAGATGTCATCTCAAGCAAAGTTCAAGAAAGACAAAGAGATTATCGCGGAATATGAAACTCAAGTGAAAGGTGAGTCTGGCTTCCCCGTCCTCCGAAGGTTTCTCCCCTTTTCCTCCTCCTCCTCCTCCTCCTCCTCAGGTCCCTTCATTGTTTGTTCTGTATCTTATTCCGCCTCGGGTCTCGCATTAGGAAAGCTCGGGGCTGGGTGGCGGGGAGGGGGCTGGGGGGTGTCAGCTCAGCTGGGACTTGCCGAAGCCCAGAGGTCGGGCGGTGTATCGCGGGGAAAGCGGAGGGGGGACGGACGGACAGGGTAGTAAAAACTGCATTGCAGTTGTGTGAATGGTGGCTCGGGGAGGCGGCGGGGGTGCTCTCGGGTCGTGAGCTCTTCTCGACGGCCTGGGCGCTCTCGCCTTCTCGATGCCTGGTTTGGAAAAAAAAATAAAATAAAAAAATGCCCGGTGCCGTCCTTTTGATGGAAGCCCCGTTTCAGGGCAGGCGAGGGGGTGGGGACAGCCATCTGTGGTGCGTACACCATAGATACGCCTGGAGGCTCGCTTTGCATCGAGCCTCTGCCGGAGACGTAGGCGTGAGGCTTGTATCTCCCCTATGGAGGCTGCTTGCAGAAAAAGCGGTGGCTTTGATGCCACATTAACTGGCACGCCGTTGAAAGCCTGTGTGCCGAAGAGACTGGGAACTCAGTATTTTAAGATTTCCTTCTTAAAATCTCTGGCCTTTCCCTTCCCGATGTGTAATCTTTGCTGTAGCTCTTAAGTCATATAAACACTGGGAATGGAAGTGCACCCCTATGAGATTTTGAAGGGAGTGTTTCTCTGCTACAGGGCATAAAGAGAGGGTATATGTTGGGGAAACTAGTCTATCTGGCTGCATTTTGATTTCAGTACCCACGATACCTTCTTGGACGAAAGCTTGACTTAAAATATGTTGGCTGTAACCTACTATAAGACACATTTTTCCTTTACATGTTATGCAACACTCTTGACACCGTAGCAAACCACAAGAAACGCTGTTTTCTTGGTTTGGCTTTGCTTTTTTTGTTTGTTTTAAGATAACATTTAAAAAAGAAATACTTTTTCAGTATTCACTCCCTCTCCATAGTTGAGACCCATTATTAGTAGCTTAAATGTAAGCATGGTGCTGAATCTACACCTTCACCTTGCCCTCGAGTGTTTGCTGTAGAACTAGTGCAGTACAAGTGCTGCTTTCCTAATTCACATATTTTTGCTGGAGTAATTTTGAAGGGTTTACTTTTGCATGCACAATTATTAGGCTGTTTGGAATGGGCAGTGCTTATGCAAAAGAGATTTCCAGATGGAGATGGGAGTGAGTTGGTTTGCAAAATGATCTCACAACACTATTTCAGAGTCCGGGTGGTTGATGCTTAATGTAGGAATATTACTTAGTGTGGTAAATTATAGCTTGCAAAACTGGGTGCATACTTTCATCCGAGTAATTCAGAATATTTTCACAAACATTCAGAATTAATGCCTTGATATGTACGTAAGGTCCTGATAAAGCCTACTGTGCAAGCTACCTGTTTATAGTTCACCATTCACTTGGCAAACTCGGGATGGTGCATGAACCTTATACATGCCACCTGGAAGATTTGATGCTAAATGTCAAGGTCTAAGTCACTCCTGAACTTCAGCTCTTTTGAAGAAATGCTTATCTTTGTACTAGAGAGTCTTTCTCCAAGCTGGGATGCTCTGGGTGGTAATTCATTATTGAAACATTCAGCCAAATGGATAGGGAATTATTGGAATTAGAATCCCAATTCTTCTGGTTACAAACTAGGTTTTGATATAGATTTCTGACTCTCTAATGAATATAGTTCTACATTAATTTCCTGAAACACCAGAAGATAATTCTGGATCTACTGTTGTGCCTTTTGATTCCAGCAGAAGTGAGGTATGACTGATTATATTTTCAAAAGCTTAACCTCATATTATTCATAATTGCTCTTAGATATCCTGTAGTAGTTCCTTCAGGAAACTTTTTAATCTACTCTCAATGTCAAAACAGGTCTTAGTGGTTGCTTTATAGCAGTTACTCAGTGGCTTGCAGTGTGCTTTCCACAAATGTGTTTATATATTCCTCTCTGTGCTCTATTTCACTTTTAGTTGTATATTTAATTCTGAGAAGAGAGACATATCCAATTTATAGCGTAATAGCAGAACACAGCCTGAAATTCTACCTGACATTATTCAACCATTGAACTAAAACTCTAGAATTTAGGCTCAGTTGGTATCAGTTTTCCTGAGCATATTTTAGGTGCTTTCAGTGAATCAGGTTGCAACTTGGATTAGTAAAGTAAGTGCCAGATTGGGGCCTCTGTTTTTGTGTTCTGCATTTTTAGTGACTGGATGCTATAGCAGATTGTTCTGCATCACATATCATGTGATTGTGCATAATTTGGGCAATTTTTATATCACAGTGCTTTACGATTGAGTAGCCTAATGGCATACCTTCTTTACTGATATTTGTCAGAGAGGAAAGAGTTGGAAAAAGTACTTTTTTTCTTGCAGTAAGTAGTAATCCTAAAATGTTTTTTTTTCGCAGGACAATGTGGGTATGAATGTACTTTTATTTCTGAGCAACTTTAGCAGACATGTTCATTTTTCTTTATTGTTGTTACTGAAGTTGATAGTTGTTCATGTTGTGTGAAATGTGAACTGAATTTAAAAAGGAAAATATTTAAATTAGAGTTATTGAAACAATTGAGCCAAAATTTTATTATGAAAGACAGTTATGTTTCTTTCATAAATTGATTCATCCTTTTCTTGTCTGTGATCTGTAGTAGCGATATCTTGTTGGAAGAAGAGATAAAAACAAGGTGGGATTGTTACAGTGGCTATAAATCATGGTTTATAAGCCATAATAGTTGGCTTCACAAGCTGCATTTAATCAAAGTCAAACAAACTGCGTGATTTTTAGAAGAGTAACCAAAGAGGATTATTCTAATAGATGTTATTGAATCAATAACTTTATTTTAACAGTTATTAGTTATGTTTATTGTGAATTGGGTTTTTTTATTGATGCATTATAGAATTGGTAGTATACAATAATTGTATAAGTAAATTATGGGTTAGCCCAATGTGAAAAATCATTAAAAATATGAAGACCTTAAATTATGCAATGTGTTGTGGGCAGTTAAGATACATGATTCGCATCTTCAGTATAACATCTAGACTGTTGTGTTTGCGTAAATATCTGCAATGTTATAATTCATTCATATTGACCACTCAGCATGTAGCTTCTTTCCATTTGTTCTGCAGACAACAGATAGACAGCAGCTGTTGGTTCATTGTATTTGTGTTGCTTTCTCATTTGACAAGAAAGAATGAGAAACAAATTGGCTTGTAGCTATCCTTGGCTGTCTCCAGATATGGGCCTTAATTTGCATTATGCACTTATCATTTCAGAAGTGCAACAGTGTTTTCACACAATAGCTTGGCTCTTATGTAGTTCTAAGCCAAGCTAAACAAACAGCATTAGAGAGAAGGGTGAACCCCACTCGGTGAGTTTCTGTTCACTATTTCATTGCAAAGAAACCAGTTTTATGTTCAAGAAATGTTGTATGTGTAAAGAGTAAAGACTAAATCTTAGTCGGGACTTCCAACTGCTTGACCTGCCCATAGTTCTTTGAATTATAGCTGGTTATTTATTTTTGACCAACTTAATAATTTCAGTTCTGTGGGTAGACTATACAGTTTTATTAAAACTGTAAAAACAATAAAGTTCATTAGTTCAAGGTTGACTCAGCCTTCCATCCTTCCGAGGTTGGTAAAATGAGGATCCAGATTGTTGGGGACAATATGCTGACTTTGTAAATCACTTAGAGAAGACTGTAAAGCACTGTAAAGTGGTATATAAGTCTAAGTGCTATTGCTATTTACAACAGGGAAGAGAACTATAAAAGCCCTTAACCCAATAATAGACTGGATTATCAAGATTTAAGATGTTGAGACTCTGAAAAAGCAACTTCATCTGATTAACAGGGAATCTGTGAATACTTTTGCTTTCTCCCCACCAACTCTTCTTATAGATTTAAGAATAAACTGGCTGTGATGGTCTCAATAGTTATTGGGACATTGGGTCCCATATCAAAAAATCTTGGACAGCACTATTAATCTGCGCATTGAGAAAATTTCCATGTCAGTTGCAAAAGGCCACATTGCTTGGATCTATACATATACTACACCATAGATTATGATGTTCTAGGGATACAGAATAACAAGATTGGAAGGTGGCTTAAAGGTCTTCTAGTCCAAAGCCCTGCTTAAGCAGGAGACTCTATATCATTTCAGACAAATGGTGTCCAATGGATGAACTTGATGCATATGAAAATCAACACCAACTAAAGCAGGGGTCCCCAACCTGTGCTTGACGGCCACTCACACAAAACCATCCCCTCTTATCCCTCCCACACCCCATCCCGTCCACAAGGCCAGAAACCTTTGGGAACTCTGAGCCAAAGAATGGGCAGCTGAGACTTTGCATTGTCGTGAAAGATAATAATTACTCATTCATCTTATTTATATAGCCCCCCCCGTCCTACAATCAAGTGGCTCTATAATAATATTAATTATAAAAATAATGGCAGAGAGCATTCTGCAATTAAGAAAAGGTTTAGTTCATACTTAATATAAAAGCAAATATTTGTGATGTGTCAGAGTGCACACAGTAACTAGGTGAGACAACCCAGGAGCAAATAAAGCATGCAGGTTTGTATTTACATATAGTGGTTTTATCCCTACAAAGCATATATACATACAAGTACTTTGATACAGGCCTTGAATAAA
>JANHFL010003258.1:107077-118857 GCA_032468155.1 Oxyrhabdium leporinum | reverse complement strand
ATTTACATATAGTGGTTTTATCCCTACAAAGCATATATACATACAAGTACTTTGATACAGGCCTTGAATAAACAGCACTCAGTAACCAACTACACCACGGAAGCACACACGGAGAGAGAGAGATATGACCTCATAGAGTCTCTCATATATTACAGCCTCTTAAAGTGGTAGCAGTCCAATAACCCTTCTGACTCATTGCTACCATTGCATCATCATAACATTACAGTATTATAGCATTACAACCTTACAGCAGCTGGTCAGCTATTAAATCATCACTACCCTGATGTGTGGATGACCTTGGGGGACAAGGGAAAGAGATGAAACAATCAGCCAAGTTGGACAGGAGCCCCCCACCCCACTTGATTGTCAAAGAAAAAAAGGACCCACACTTGGAGGTTATAGGAGGGGTCCAACATTGCTATACAATAGATTAAATGAGACGATCAAATGCTTTCCTGTGATTTTGAGATAGTAAAAAAGTTAATTAGTTTTCAGTGCTCACAAGCTCATACTTTTTTTTTCTTTAAAAGGTGGAACTAAATATCAGGAGTGGGAACAATTAAAGCAATAGTTACATAATGTTTGTAGCCTGTGGAGTTACAAACCTTTGCCCCCAAATTACAGAGTAGCTGATAATTCCAGTGTAAAATACAGGAACATTTGTACAGGGAAGCTTTAATTGTTTTCTTGAAAGGGCATATTTTGCTCTTATTCATTTATCCTCTGGCATGCACATAATTAGATGGTTTAGTGTGAATTAACCCAAACTTATAAACAGGTGATAATCTAATACAAATCAATTTTCCGTATCTCCTATCCCGAGGGATTTTTTTTGAGCTCAGGGAAAAAAGTTCATTTAGAAAATAGCAAAGTCAGGGCTGTGTGGACCATCAGTGATCAGTGGTAAACTGTATTTAAATCTACACATTTGGGTGTACTGTAGGTTTTTTTTTCAGAAGGCAGTTTGTTCGAATTGGAGGTAAGGATTGGAAGCTGAAGTCAACATGGTTCAAAAGTAGATCCTGTGAGAATACAATCAATCTTCTAAAACCAGAAAGATCAGTTCTGTTTGGTGCCAAAATGGCATCCAGAGTTTCTGGGTGCCAGGTGCAAAGGATCAGAACTATACATTAAGTTGTAGCTGAGAAGACTTACTACTCAAGCCTATACACAAGACTTTACCCCACTACAGTCAGCACTAGATTGGTGCTAGATAAGAGTCAACAGAATTCAAGGAGGGAGGGCTGGATTTGGATTGCTTTTGGCAACATAGTGACACTAAGCTGAACTCCACCTCTGCCCAGCTCCGCCTGTTCTTCTCTTGTGCTGGGTTCATATTTGTGCTACTAAGTAATTTGTTTTAATTGTGGCTGGACTCACATAATACCTAAGATATTAAGTTCTTATTGTGATATATATTAATATTACATAACAAATAATTATAGTTTATGGATTACCTTGTTTGGCAATAATTTGCAGTTACAATAGTGATGAAAAAGTGATTTTATGACCAATCCTTGCATTCACGACCTTTTCAAGTACCCAATCTTACCCAAGTAAGATTATAAACCCAAAGGAAGAGGCGAGAGTCATATGTTCTGTGGCTTTCAGATGATGCACAGGCATCACAAATGCATAGAACAGGCATTCTTTCTTATACCTTGGTTCATGTGGAATGGAAATTGAAATCAAAACTAACAATCAATTTCAAATTCCTGTGTATGCTGAATGAAAATTACAATTGGTCCAGACTTTGTGGAAGGTTAAATGGCTCATTTATTCCCATTTACTGTTTTGGTTTAATCTGTTTTAGGTCAAATTTATGTAGAAATATTGAAAATTCAATAACAAACATCTAAGCACCACTATTCATATTGTTTCTATTGCCATGAAACAGCTGTATTTTATAATCTCAGGGTCAAAATCAAAGGGCTTTGGAATATGCTCTGTAAGATGGATAAGAGCCAACATAGCAGTATAGTTTATGGTGAAAGTCTTGGAGGCATTTAATAAGGCTGTGACAAATATGGTGGTAATCATCAGCTTTCTGACCTTCTTTGTGTTGGGAACATACGTGAAGCTAAACAATAACCATAAGATGCTATACAGATAATCCTCGACTTACAACCACAATTGGGACTGGAGTTTTGGTTGCTAAGCAAAAAAACTGCTTTACAAAGAGTTCCTGCATGGCCTGAGGCTGGCTTTGTGGTTTAAGAAAAGGAAAAAAGGGGTTGCTTTGGGCTACCTCCCCTATTTCGCAGTGCAAAGCCAGCCCCATAAGGTCCAGAAACATGGCGGAAAGAGGTGATTTGGTGCACTCTGTCCTCTTTAAACTGCTTTGGGCTTTTTCCCCCCATTTTTTTTTTTACTGTGTGAAGTCAGCTCATTATGGCTGGGCATGTCTCATCAGCAGTGGACAGCAAAAAGATTGCAAAGGCGAGCTAGGGTGGCTGAGTGCAGGCCGACAAAGGCCAAAAGTAATAGATGTGGGTGGAGGTGAGGGGAATTTCAGGGCCCTTGCAATCGTAAGTACTGCCCATCATCCGAATTTTGATCACATGACCGCAGGAGTGCTGCAATGGCCTTAATTTCTGGCATTGATCATAAATCTCTTTGTTCAGCATTATCATAATTTTGAATAGTCACTGAATGAATTGTTGTAAATTGTAAACTGTCTGTCCTGAAAAATACTGCTATGCAGAATTGGATCCAAAACATAAAGAGGCCCAGATGAGATCCTAAATGTAAAAAGGAGCAGGTGTGGAACATCGTTTCTGAGGGATTTAAGGGACGTCTTTTTCCAACATAAATAAAACGGCGATAAACCAGAAGTATAGAACTGAATATGAACTGGAGAAGCTAATCTTTAATTTATATGAGGCCTGTACTGACTTGAGATTTAGTCATGGGTTGTGCAGCTGAGTGGCTGCAAGTTGACTCAATATTAATATATGAGATAGGAACAATGTAATTGAGAGCAAATTATTATTTTTGTATTGCATAATTCATCGCTCTGGCTTATAAGTCTAAGAGAAATTGTTAATTTAACCCCTTTAATGTAGGGATAATTTTGATTTTATATATCCATTTAAGATGATGCTATGGTTTTTGATAAGCAGTGAATTTTGTATATTTATATAATAAGGATTCCAGCATTTTATTTTTGTTGCTGTTGCTGCATGATCCCAACAAAAGGTACATTGGTTTAATAATGTAGCAATAGGTGTTATGTATATATCCTTGTTTCCTTTTCAAATCTGGTTCATTGCACAGCTTAGGTACATATGAAAATGAGCGAGGGAGCAGGAACTGGATTGGAGAAAGGAGTTTGCTACCTAGCTAGTCCATTATTATTGTAACTCGCTTGGTTGGCTCTGGTCTCTGGAAGTGTAACTTGATTTCCAAAAAATTATATGTTCCTTCCCACGTGCAATTCTAATTTACTACTTCCAGGTAATTACACGATGTACATAGAAGATAAAGCAAAAGATATTAAACATATACTCTTTGCATCATTAAGGTTGATGACAGCTTGATTGACAAAAGAAAATCAGCATGCATTGTACTTCGACTGTGTTCATTTAGAAAAATTAAAAATCAGGTTTCAGTAGAGAAAAAATCAAGTACTTCTGATCCATTTGACAGTATGATTTGCCATTGCTAACGCATGCAGTGTTTTGCTTGATTTTGACTTAATATCTAACCCAGGCATTGTAATTTGTAAATTAAGGTTTATGGTTTTAATATGCACTGTGAACCCACTCAGCTGTCTTAAACATTGCACTAGGGCTCAATACAGCATGTATCTTATGTTGTTTGAACATAGCTTGTGATCTGTAGCTGCATTTGCAAATGACTTTCGCTTCAAACTCTTTGAGATGATTGTTGAGTGAAGCAGAAGCCACGTCTGGCACTTGAGTAAGTCATGCTTGCTTATCATCGCTAGAAATTGTGGTGACGGCAAACTGCCTATGCTGTACTCCTAAGCACATCAGTAATCCATTTATCTCACTGTTGTACTGTATATCTGAGTCCTGGCTTTCCAGGATCTTGGGCAGAGGATTATAGTAGCATGAGATTTTCTGAATGTTTGGGGCATGAATCTCAGTGTATTTTTTATGAGCAAATCTTGTCATGGGTTGCAGAACCGAGTTGCTGCTGCAAGCTGGCTCGGTATTAATGGATGAAATGGGAACAATGTGATTGGGAGCAAGTTAATCTTTTTGTATTGCATTGCTCTGATTTATAAGTCTTAAATTGTTAATTTAATGCCTTTAGAGTGGTGTAGGGATATTCTTTTACCCAATCCGTTTAAGAGGATATTAACAGTTTTTGGTAAGCAAAAGGGTTGTTTAAGCTTAAAAATTATATAAATAATAAGTGGGATATAACATAATAAAATAATCTACAGTCCAACCAATTGTCTGTTGGCAGGAGTTTGTATTTTAAAAACTATAATCCAGTAGCTGTTCAATAGTTTTGTACTGATACCTTGAAGTGCGATGTAAATAATAATATAAATGCTGGACTGTGAAGAAGTGCATTTGATTCTATTGCAAGGGTACAAGTGAAAGCATGTTTATATTATAGGAACCAATGCTGTTAATGTTAAAGTGCCTAAACATATTTACTTATTCCCTTTTCTTTCTTTTTTCCATATAATTTGTGCAGAAACGTTTTGCTCTCCATTTTAGCTTTAGAACAACTGGTCTGTGAGTTGAACTTGAACTGAGAGAGGGACCAGCCCCAAATCAGCCATTGAATTTGATGGCCTTTCCCTAACCTGGCCCCCTTAGACATAAGGAATCTGCACCCATAATGTAGCATAGCACATCTGCAGGGCATTAGACTGGGGAAAGCTGCTTTAATATGACTGGAAACTATAGGGAAGAAATAGCTCATTTTAACAGTTTAAAAGGCATAGATGTTCATATGTACGAAACTGAAATGGCAGGAGAGTAGCTGAAACAGAATCATGTTATGAAACATTTGCAAAAGAAGTGGGATATTGGTGTAAAGCTGATAAAATCTGAACCAATAAAACTGAGAGTTGAAATCTTTTTTCAGATAGTTGATCTATAAACTCTGTATGGTAACTCAGCTAGTGTATCAGTGTTGAAGAAACTTCAAAGCAAATTGATGGATGGGTTGAGTCTTTCCTAGAATATGCACTGAGAATAAATTCAGAACGATAATTCAGAACGATAATTCAGAATCAGATTTCCCTGCTTTTGTTGTAATCAGGATATTGTAGTCCAGGAGCTGTTGTTGAATGGAAGGCAGGAGCACTGATTTGTGCAATCTTTCCCATCTGCTGCTCTTCAGATGTATCAGGGCCACAATGACCAGAATCTGTATTTGAAATGTTTTGCAATAATAAACAAGAAATTTGGAAGACAGCCGGTTAGAGAAGAGGGCTGGTTTGTGTCCAAGTAACTCCATGCATTTTGAGCAAAGAAACAGTAAGGCTCTTTCCAATAGCACATAGCTATTAGCCTTGAACATTAATCTTCACATGCAACTCATCAGTCATTACAGTGCGTGGAGTGTCCTGCTCTGCGAGTCTTGCAGGTGACATGGGTAATGGGCTGGAGGAGGATTAATCTATCTAGTCATGAAAGAGTGAAAGTGCTGGTCTGCCTGAGAGATTTAATTCTTCCTTGGATCAAGACTATAGTTGCCTTCTCCTCTCCCCACTCCTTTTCTTCTTTCTTCAACAAACAAGAATGGACTATTATTCCACTCAGACTTTTGTTGAAGGTGCAATCCTGTCTACCCATTTAGCTACAAGCAAATTACAGGTAGCCTTGATGCGTTCTAATGGGATTGCCTAATTGTCAGAAAAACCAGATGAAACATTTCAATTTGCCATGCATAAATCATCCTTGTGCTGGACACTTGAGTATTATTGGTTGCCAATTACTTTCTGAGTACCATTCATTACTCAATAAATACATAGATACTCACATGATACGTAAGTAAACGTTAAGTATTTTCCAATCTAAGTCCAATGCTTCATCTTTAAGAGTAGGAATAGAGACGCTACAGCTTTTCACACCCCACTTTTCAAAAACCATTCCACTTCGCCAATCCTGACTCCTACAGGCTAGTTTTCCCCAGATCTCACAGTTGACCAATCAATGATTATGGGAGAGGGAAGGGAGACTTTCTGATAGGGTGAGAGGGGTTTCTTTTCCCTTCTTCGGTTTTTCCCTGTTGCTCAGCTTATTTAGTTCTCTCTCCATTTTGGTAATTCTGCATGGATTCACCAACTGCAATAGAAATCAAGAAAAAGAAGAAACCATTAAGTTGTGGGAAGCAAGCCCAGGCTGAATAAATGGTGAAGGAATGGAGTGATATAAAAAATAAGACAAGTGTGTTTTATGTATGGGTCAATTCTCAGATGTTCTTTTCTTGGTCAGAATTTGCTCCCCTTTCTCTAGAGACTGTTTAAGCTCAGGATATTTTATCTGATTCAATGCATCAAGAATTGTGGATTCTTTGGGTAGTGGAGTCGATTGAAAGAATCATTCTATAACCCCATAAGGAGAAGGCACCTCATTTACAATGAACTGTTGACACATTTTGTTTGTCAACATTTGAATTAGTCTTTTTTCCAACAAAGAGACAAGAAGAAGAGCAATATGATCAAAGTTTGTGTAGCTCTGTTTATAACATTATTTCTAGGATGTCTGTTCTTTCTTTTTCCTTTTTAGGGCTACACTTATCAGTTTTAAGGCTTTGCAGCATTAAAGCATTTTTGTAATTAAGCATAATAAAATCCAATTAAAAAGTGTAGGATCTTCTTCTAAAGGATGACTTCCTGATAGAATATTTTGTTTTGCTTGTTAGATTTATATCTCACACGCTTGTAGAAAATCTTATGCTGCTTTATGAAATTGTTTTGCCTTCAAAATTATTTGAGATTTGCAAGGAAGGATTAATTACATTGCTTTTAAAGAATACACATAGTTTTAAAAAGATGCTGCGGTTTGTGTGTAGTTTTTCTTTATATTTCTGGTTTGATTGTTCTTTTATTATAGATTTTTTTTTATCATAGTGCAGCTTTCCAGGCATCTGTGACATCATGATTGGCTAATATTCTATTTACACATAGACCTATAGCTTAAGTCGTAAAAGTAGCAGCTGGCACTGGAGCTGAATAGCACACTCTTTGTCCTGTATAATTTACATATGAGAAAGAAGCTATAATCCTGAATCTTGAGGTACATTTGCTAAAAGCACTATTATTAAATGATGGGTTTCCCTCTCTTGATATTTGTGTCATCATACCTAGGTTTTCATGAGTTTGATTTAAACACAATATAGCCTACATGAGAATATTTGACAAATAAGTGAAGGAAGCTTGGTATTAAAAAAAAAGCAGCACCAACTAGGAGGCTGTGAGCCAGGGTGCAATTTTTACCATCTGTAATAAAGATTAATTGCTTCCTGTAATGGAAACAAATTAAATCTATCATAGGTGTTTCCTCTTAAACTAACATACAGAACAACTTTTGCGTGTCAGTCAGGGGAGTTCAACTAAGTCAGCAGGTTTTTGGAAATGCTCCCTTTGTATTAATCTTTGAGTTAGCAGATGACAAGATAGAAATTAAAATGGTCTAGAAATTGCCTTTTTTTTTTTCACTCAGCAGTTGGAAGGCATTGGCTATCACAGCTGGCACTGCAGAAAACCAACTGAAAATGTGTTTGTTTATATGCAAGACTGAACTCAGGAGCAAACTGTATGGCATTAGTGCATGTTTATTCATTTAGCAATTCAACAATAAAGTAATTTATCTAAGCTCAAGAACATTATTAGGGTGGAAGAATAATGTTATGGATTAAACCAGGGATGGACGCTCTGTAGTTAGGGCTTGCACACCATTCTGAAGAGGCTGAAGGCTTTGGTGGCAGACTACTGATAGTAAGTGGATGAAGTTAAAGTGTTTCAGATTTTTCATTGCTGCAAAAGATCCATTCCATTCCTTTCCATTCCCCTTCCTGTGTTAGGTGCCAAAAGTGTCTAAATAAAGAGTCTTACAATATGGTAACTGATATGCTTCATTTGGTTTTAGATAAATGTCTTGTATGAACTCAACTATTGTGGTTTGGAAACCAGTCTTTATGATTTGTTGCACTCACTTGAAGATAAAAAAATCTGAAGATTTTTCAACCTGGTCTCTTTCTAAGACATCTCCTTGCTTTTTCTGTTGAGAAGGAGGTGGTCTTCTGGGAAGAGGAGCGTTGGTATCTTCTCAGTATGAAAGATGTTTCCATATTTTTTTCCTGTACCTTTAATTGTAAAGGGAGAAAATGTATTCTCTGTCTTGAGTAAGGCCAACTTTTTCCTAAACCACTTCCCTCCTTTCCCGAGTACAGATATAATTGCTGCTTTACAGCACACTATTTAAACTTTCAAGCATTACTTTTAAAAAAAAACAACAGTTCTGGATTTTACTTTGTTCCTAGTTGTTCCTTAGTGGAAGGATGTGGTCACATACTGCAAAATAGTCAAAAACATAAATATTTTGTTTACTTTCATCTAGAAAACCAGTTGTTCTTCCTGCTCCTGTTTCATTGGGGTATTGTTTACTTCAGAATTCAAACAGAACTAGTTTCCCTTTTGATCCCAGGCTCCTGTATTTCTTGTGTACAGCAGGATTGGGCTATTAATTTTTCCAAGGGACCACATGAGGATCTGGGACTATTGTCGAGGGCTCTGTTGCCCTGCCAAATATGGCTCAAAGGGCGTAAAATGCCAAGGTCTGTCCTGCAGCCTAGTATTAGAACGGAATAACATTGTTGGGTTTATTTCTTAGCTTCTTCAACCTTTAGATCTTCTCTTTTCTATGGTTTGAGGTGTGTGTGTCATAAATATGATCTGAACTGTATATAATTTGTACTGCTAAAGAAAGAATGTGTGCAAATGGGACTTTAGTGTTCTAGGCGAGTGGATTCTAGCCATTACATGTGCATGGTTTAAGACAGGGGTGTCAAACTCACGGCATCATGTTGTCACGTGACATATCATGACTTTCACCCCCCTTTGCTAAAATAGGGGTGGGCGTGGCCAGCATGTGACACATCCGGCCCGCGGGCCGTGAGTTTGACACCCCTGGTTTAAGAGAAGCAAAAGGTCAAAGAGAAGGTGGCTAGTTGTGATTTGTTTCTTTACATATGCTACACAGATAAGATCTTGATTGCAAGGTCTACTCTGGTCTATGGTAGAGAATTTTCTGCTGAGAAGATGAGTAAGGAATAACAGGTAAACACATACGATGAAGCCAGTGTATATTTCCTGAAAATTTGATTGAGTTCTATGATTGCCTGTTTTTAGAGTGTTTGGAGACTGGGGAAGAAATAACAGTTACATAGTACATATTGGTTACATAGTTGGATGGTAAATTGGATTACCTAAATCTGAAATATAACATTAATTTTCGGTAGAGAAATGTTGGTAGTGAAACATGGCACCGCTGTTCTAGAAGAGGCCTACTTCTAAAAAACAAGTGTTTGCATTCTTAAAAATAGCGGAACAATTATTCACATGTTTTGCTAAACATTTTCTTAACTGAACTTGTTCTTTGTAAATTTATTTAAGAATGAGGTTAAAAATAAGGATCTCTGATTTTGATACCTAAAATAAAGGGAGGTTAGTTCAGACTGCTAGTATTTCTTCCTTTGGTTTCTTGATTGTGTCTATGGTATATTTAAGTCAAACCTTACTATAATTAAATATTAGTCTTTAGATAGCTTAGCATTAGAAGCACTTACAGGGAAAGATACAAATCCTGTTAATGCCTTGTATATATGTGCGTATTTGGAGGATATAGAGCCTGATAAAATTGCAGTAGAAATCTTTCAGGTATAAAATTAGTAATAATTAAACTGCAACAATTTTTAAGGCAGTAGTTCTCAACTTGTGGTCCGTGGACCCCTGGAGGGCTGCGATGTTGTCACAGGGGGTCTGCAAAGCCTTGAAGAAATGTTATGATTTAAATTTTGAGTTAAGTCTTTTGGGTCCGTGGCCACAAAAGGTATTTAAAGAGGGTCTGTGGTAAAGAAAAGGTTGAGAATCACTGCTTTAAGGGATCATTGCATCACACAACAAGAGCAATGAATTTGACTTAGGTATTTCCCTGTTATCAAAATGTATTGAATATTTAATTACCCTTTTGCTTTGCTTAGGTGCTAAATAGTCTTCTTTTAACCTTGTAAATTAAGTTTCAATCAAAGGGAATTTTAAAATCCTCCTGTTTTTGTTATATCAAGGTAAAACTAATGAACAGAACTTGAAGATTGAATCTTCGAGCACCATATAAAGTATTTTGCTGGCTCCTATGATTGAAAAGCTTTGCAAGTTAACTTGAAATAGTGTCTGTTGCTTTGAAGAGTATCCGAATTGTGAAGGATTAAGTAGTGACAACTTTGATCTTGTCTTTAAAGCAGCTGCTTTAAATATAATGTAGAATTACAGTGAAGAATGTCTTATGGTGTGGTTGCACACATAATAAATGGATGTGAGATTGGCTTTGTAAGTTTGGGAGATGGTTAGCTGGTCAGTGAAATAAAATAAATCATGTTGGCATTCTTCATAGGAATAATATACATAATGTTTTTTTTTTTTTAAATAGTAGCTACTTTTTTTTGTAGAGAAGTCATTTATAAAGGGTATTGCAGACAGAAACAAAACCCAGGTCTTCTATCATTAGAAGTGTGATGTGTTATTGTTTGTATCTAGTTCATATAGGTCACAAATGGCATAATAAGGGTGAACAGCTCATATAACTAAAATAACTCATATTTATTATTTATTACATTTATTACAGCTGCTAAACTCTAATTTTCTAGAGGTATGCATGAAATGGGAGTCATGCTTTGCTTTTCATCTTGGAACAGAGCAACTGCGTTTGAAATAACCCGTGAGAACATTTTTATTTACTATGTTCTGTTGTAACAAAACTTACTTTATTTTGACTTTTTTTGTGTGTTTGAAGACCTCTGTTTTACTTTGTTTACAGGTCAGAACACAAAAAATGGCCTTCTTTTGAGATTGAAACTTTATGTTTCAAATTTGCTTTATATGACTGAGATTATAAAAATGTCCATGCTTGGTTCCAGGGCTGGAACAAAACAGTGTGTTTGTTTCCGACCTCAGAACAAATTACTGGAACATTTTGCTTCAAGATCAGAATATTTGAAAGAGCTCTTCTGAGCTGAAAACATTTTAACATCGCTTTTCAAGTTAGTTTTTCCCCTTCAGTTGGCTGGAGCTGCATTGATTATCAGTTAGCTTCCAGGTGCAATTATGACTACTGGTTAACACTTTTAAAGCCCTAGCTGGCCTAGGGCCTGGAGGTATCTGAGATTGCTTTCTGCAAGTTGAATTTATCCACCCAGTGAAATCTGGTACAGAGGACTTGCTCTCTCATCAAAGAAAATACCAGATTGCATCCTCTCAGTCAAGCCCCTCCCCCAATCCCACCTCCCCCCCAGTCTGCTTCCAAATAACCAGAACACATTCTTCACTCTTCTTACTATGTTTTTGATTTGTAAAAACAGGGCTTTTCAGAAAGGTATTCAGGGATGTAGCTCACCTCAAATAGCGGCACATCAATGTTGTCACTATTAAAGTTACAATATTTGGTTTCTTCTTATTTTTAACTTTCTTTCTTATAGACCACTCAGACTCTCTGGAAATAAGTTGAATACAAGACATGTAAACTGAAGAAATAACTAAGTATTGCTTGACTTGGGAAATTTGTCTCCCCGGG
>JANHFL010003258.1:86125-99311 GCA_032468155.1 Oxyrhabdium leporinum | reverse complement strand
ACCACCCCCCAAAAAAAAACACAAAAAAACCCAGAAAGGACAGTTTGGGACAACCCTGACCTGGATGACTGAGAATCTCCATAGACATTCAGCTGAAACTGGTATTAGAAACCCACAATTATTGAATTTACTTGGACCTTTGGTTACAATATTTACTTTTATGAGCACCTCAAATGATACCTGTTTTTTCTTAGAGAATGTAGTCCTATTTTGAATAGCCAATTCCCCAGTCCACGGCCTGAACAGGAAGCTTTTAGTGGCCAGCATGTTGTTTCTTTGCACTCTGTACATGCTAGTCTTAATGGTTAGGTAAGCCTAATAGTGTGCATTCTGTTGAGTTCATATAGGGAGTTTGTGTGATAGTGGACTTACTGGAATTTCATCTCTTAGGTTGCAAAAAAAAATAAAAATGCCTGGCATACAGATAGTTGAAGAATTTGGTAATATTGAAACTGCTGTCTGCTTTGTCTGCAAATAATGTTTCCTTCCCCCAGTCACTGTGGCATGGTAATTACATATGCTGGTCAGGAGCTGATATGTTAGCAGTTTATTATATAAAATGTTAGTGATTGGCAGTATCAGGGAGGGTATAGAGGCTCCATCTGGCCTTGAAAAGATACCCTTTTCCAATCTTCATTCTAGGCCAGCAAAAGAATCTTAAATAGGAACAGTTGCGGGAATAATCTATGAAGTGAATTATGTGTTGGTTATGTGCAATGTAAAATAAGGAACATTAAGTGAGATTTGGAAAAAATTATCATGATTAGAAGGTAGCAGAACAATTATGATATGGGTGAAGTCTGCTGTTAATAATGCTAATTGTGAGGGAGGGATGCTGTATCCCAGCAGCATTGTTAAACCTGTTGTGGAAGATAAGCAGTTTCCTGAAGAAAGTTGGTACAGATGCCTAACCCTGATCTTGGTGATAATGTATAGAAGATATAGGGCAACTTGTTGAGCTTCCCCCAACTTCACATGCTTGAAGGTGATGGAAGACTTCCTGCTGTTCATGAATGTTGTTTAGATCTAGAAAGATAGCAGAAGTGGACAGAAAAAGAACAGAAGAAAGAAGACTCAGAAAAGCATAAAATAAGGCTAGAAGAGCAGAATTATGTCTTCAATTTTTTTGGTTTAGATAATATATTTCAAACATTGTCATGCAACAGATTTTTATCCTCGGAAATGGCATTAAAGAGGCATTTTTTAAAAAAGATATTTTTATTATTAGAATTGTGAATAGAAAGGAAACATCTACATTAGGGGCAGTAGACTAAAAACAAAGACAAACAACTACTACAAGCACAAATAAAAATATTTTGGGAAACTGTCTAATGGCAATTTCCCCCTTCCCTTCCATTTGTTTTGCCAATTGCTGCCTTTTTCCCCTTATTTAGATGGGGGGGAAATATAAATTTGAGATACAAGATAGAACTCAAAGTTACCATGAGACATTTTGAGCATTACCAATTTCCATACTTTTGTGTTGGGGGATATTTGCAGGATTGCTTCTTGATTGATCCTGTCCAACCCATCAGATCTGACAGAAGAGCATATTACAGATCCCATCAATCAAAGAGTATCATCTGGTGGGATTCAGGAAGTGACCCTTTTCAGTCATGGTATCTGCTTCTTAGAACATCATTTCCCTGGAGATTAGATTGGCCATTTTCAAGGCCCCCAAAATATATTGCGTTTGGGGGCTTAGAGGTCAGACTGTCAGTTAGAGCCCATGTAATGTTTTTATTAATTGTGGCTTGATTAGTCTTCACCTTGCTCATCAATTACACATTTTATTTTTGCTGTTTTTTTGCCTATCTATTTTTAACTGCTTTTAGCAATCTGGAACGCCAATGTGAGATGGGTGGCCATATAAATTGAATAAAACACACACAAAAAAAATGGATTTGAAAATTACTGAAGCAATGGAAATAGGAGTTTTTTGAGTCCTGTGGGTGAGGATAGTCAGCTAACCCTACTATAAGTGGTTTACACAACCTGAGAGGGATATGTTTCCTTGGGAAGATAGTTTAATGGCAAACAGAAAACCAAGTCTGTCTGGATTCAGTCTAATGTCTTCTGGATTAATTAAATGGGTTATTTATACAGGATAGGGAGTTCAAACACGTTTACTGCCTGCATGACTGTTAAGCATGTTGTACAGACAGACCCATTGAGAAAGATACCATGATTTGCAGTTCTGAAGGTTTCTAAAAAAACCCAGCAGAACGAATAAAGGTGCGTTATCATTATCTGCCTTTCAGTATAGAACCACACTGATATAAAAATGCTTTCCCTTAATTAGGCCTGAATTCAGTCTAGATAGCCTGCCTTATTCAGAATTACTTGCAGCTGAAAACACGCTTCAGTACCAAAGCAAGAAGGAAGATTGCAAGAGCGCATATTGTAGCTTTCAGTACATTGGCAGTATTTCTCAAAAAATGGAAATGGCAGCAAAGATGTAGAGTCATGTGTGTCTCACACATGACAATCAAACTTTAGGACAAA
This sequence comes from Oxyrhabdium leporinum, assembly GCA_032468155.1. Classification (NCBI taxonomy): domain Eukaryota; kingdom Metazoa; phylum Chordata; class Lepidosauria; order Squamata; family Cyclocoridae; genus Oxyrhabdium; species Oxyrhabdium leporinum. Next base: position 96,806 of record JANHFL010003258.1, on the reverse strand, counting down.
GCTATAAGCGGCTGTGTCATATGGATTTTGTGTCTAGGCTTGCTGTTGCTGAATCAGCAGAGAAAAAGATTAAAAAAATCAAAAAAATCAGGAGAAATGGTATGGCCTTGGAGCGTGTAGCCTTGCTGTCTCAAGGATAGATGAGTTGTGCTATATAAATTGTCCTAGTTTCTAACTGGGATATTGTAGGGGGATGGGGACAGTGTTTTCATTGGAAAGCCTGGTATTACTACTGGTATAAGTAAGTTTTGGGGACTAAGACTTGGGGGAAACAAACCCTTGCAACTGGTGGGAGACATGCTGCTAGTTACGGCTGCAAAAGCACGGAGAGAAAGGGGGAAAGAGTAGAGAGGAATGTTGCCATTTTTGTTGTAGAATCTGCCTTTGAAAAGACAGCAGAAGTTGTAAACCTGGGGAGAGGCATTGCTACACAGATAGTTCTTGACAGAAGATAGCAGTAATGTTTTAGGCCAGTGTTGGCGAAACTTTTCAGCACCGAGTGCCGAAACAGGAGCACGCACAAGGAGGGGAGTGCTGGAAACCGGAAGAGCAGCTCCCCAGGGCACATGCACGTGCTGGGAAGCTAAGCTTCTGGTTTCTAGTGTACATGCACGCGCAAAGACCAGCTGGCTGGCATGCATGCACGCACATGCCAGAAACCAGAAGCTCAGCTTCCTGGCACACGCATGCGCACCAGGGAGCTGCTCTTCTGGTTTCCAGCACTCCCGGGCACGCGAAGACCAGCTGGCTGGTGTGCATGAGTGTGCCAGAACTCGAAAAAACAATGGGCGATGGCTGGCGTGCCCGGAGAGATGGCTCTGCATGCCACTTCTGGCACACGTGACATAGGTTCGCCATCACGGTTCTAAGCTGATTCTATGACCTTTCAATAAAGGAGAAATGTATTTTCTAAGGTGAAAGAACTGTTTGACAATAATATTATGGAAGGAATTGACTTGTTGAATCATCTGTGGAAAATTAATTCATTTTTCTACAGTGCCTTGTATTACTTTCTGCTTTTAAAGAAGTGCTCATGAATCAGTGGCTTGTATTACACATTGGTTCACCTTCCCATAATCTGGCACATGGTCTTTAACGATGAGTGTGCTCTGTGGATGAAGGCAGAGTTCCAACTGTATGTTGACATCGGTAACATGATTTAATCAGACAGAAAAGGTGCTGCTCTATATACTCTGCAAATCCATTTATGCTTTTTAAAAGCATGCCACCGAGCTTTCGTTTTAGTTCTCTATTGGGTAACAAATGCAGTAGGAAAAAAAATACCAGAGAGTAAAATGGAATAGAGAAACATTGTGTGGGAAATAGGGTTTCTTACTCGAGGATTTATAGGTTCAGAATATCTTAAGCTGATAGAGGCTTTAATTGATGAAGCTATGCCCAGAATTGGGAAGGGGTGGCATCTTTTCTTCTGCAAGCAGATGACTTTGGCATGGTTTAGTGCATTAGACCTCAACATCTTGTATCACCTGGGTTCCACACTTCCTACCTAGGAAGTGGAGGGGCTATAAGGAGGTGAAGAGGCAATAATGAGGACAACCGGGTTGAGGGAAATGCTTCTATCTTCCATTTACTCAGGCAACTGCAATAAGAATTGTGAAGACAGGAGTGTTGTGAAGAATCTTCCTGGAGGGCCCTGCTGTCAGCCTTGGAAGCCATATTTTACTTCGAAACTTCGAGGCTGCCACATTTGGTGCCTGGGAAATTGGGAGGGGGATTTTTAGTAAGGTAGTTGAATAGACACAACAACATTCTTTCTCAGAGAGTCAAGGTCATGTTGCCCTGCACCTGGAAGGGATGTCTCCAGTCGGGATGAAGATTTGATTGGACCATGTGATGGACTGATGGATGCAGGGGATGGATCTTTGAATTCTTTTTTGGGGAGGGAAAACCCGGAACTCTCAGATTCGAGTTTTCCCAGATGTGCCAATAAAATGGAACTTGGAGGAACTGCTTGTCTCAGAGTTTATTGGGTTGGCGTTGGTTAGTTGGAATGCTGACACCTGCCCTTACTCCTACTAAAGCCAGAAAATAATAGTAAAACATTTAAAGTGGGAGGATATAATACCAAGTATGAATTGGTCTCTGAGGGACAGAGGAGGTATGGTAATTGTGTGATCTTTGGAATGGGTAGAGTTAACATTCTTAGATTTCAGTATTAGTAGAGCCAAGAAGAGAAAAGAATTAAGCCATGGTATGAGACTCAACATACAGTTTATAGTTCAAATTATTTAAAAAAAAAAACAACTAACCAAAATTACAATGTTGAAAATGTCATTTTTCTTTTGGATTATAGGAATAAAATATTGGGGTTCTCTGAGGTCTGCAAAAGGGCCCATGGGTTAGCCATTCCTCCTCTAAAGGAAAATATGTGTTGGGATGTTTTTAATGGCTGTTCAGTTTTACTGGTTAAACTGATTTAAGAATTTCTCTTTGTTTAAATATATTTTATTACCACAACATTGTCATCACTGGCACGGAATTAATACATATTAGAATTCAGCACTTGGAGCTGGCAGGGCTGTTATTTTTTTTCTACTTATGAAATCAGGCTGAAGAACAACAAGGAAAAAAATAAAGCCTTCAGCAAAACCGGGCAGGGATTCAAAATATTCAAGTGTAAATTTAAATTTAAAACTTGGAAAGCTCGACAAGAAATGCCTGCTTTATACGTGAGGTATGATTCTAAATGTTTGATGTTAATCCTCTACTGCATTACTCAGATGGGAATGGGGATGAGTCATATATTATCTTGCCCAAACTGATTCTGTTTGTTGGGTCAACATCCAGGACCGATGGGAATCTTTTCCCCAAGGGGTGGGAACTATCTAGCAGACCTTTCCTGGAATAGGGTGGAAACTATCTAGCAAACTTTTCCTTTGGCCCCTTCTCTGCATTTAGCAAGGCTGTTAAAGCTACAATGTTTCTGTATGACTTCTAAGATGATTAAATGTTGGAAATGATTCTTGGAGCTATCTGTGCATATTTATATATAAATATGTACATGCCTTGTCTGTTTTAACATTTCCAAATACCGGCTGGGATTAATTCAATACAAGTAGAAAAAGAGATAGTTTATTAGATGCTTCAACTACCCTTGGTCCTTTGTAGAGTTAGAGGAGCCCATGTAATAACTCATTCTCTCTTCTTCACTGCCCCAACTTCTGCTACCAAAACTACCCTCCAAGAGGCAATAAGAATACATCCCAGAAAACAAAAATCATTGTCTGTGAAAAAAGTTATTAAAAATGGCAACTCCATTAATTAAGTTGAAATTTAGTAGGTTTAAAACTTAAAATATCTGGGCATTACTTTCCATACTTCTGGGATTTGCATGGAGCGTATGAAGTGCCTAGTTCTTTATGGGGGAAATAACCAAGGTTCTTTCACTCCTGAGATGCTGTCAGCCCTATGAGGCGGACCAGACTAGGAGATCAACACCACAGGAAGAAATTGACGATAATGACAGAACCTTGCAAATCTGATTGTGCTGCACCTCATTCTCCTTTTTAAAGTTTAATGAATTGGGGGGGGGGCAGCATCCGTGTGAGCTGCTTTAGAATGCCATCTTTTTGTTCTGGGCTCAAAAAATGCTTCAGCTTCTGCTTCAAAATACTTTTGCCTAGACAACGGTTCCTCCATATTGCCATCAAGGTCACATTCCTAACTTTTTACAGGTGTCTATTTTATTCCAGTGGCCTTAAAGCTTTTTAAGGCAAAACCCGGCACAAAGCTTATAATTCATTGTTAGTCATCACCCAGAGTCACATTTTTGTGAGATGTGAAATACAATACACAAAGTAAATAAATAAATGAAGTCCAGATTGGTCACACACACACACACACACACTCATATACTTCCTGTGAAGCATACTTAAGTGCAAGCAACAGCAAAAACTGACCCTCCTTTTGGTTTTCTTCATTTTCGTATGAGAATAGAGATTTATTAGAAACAAAAGCTGAGCTAGAAACCTGGACTTGTCTATAAGCAGGTAAAATTGTTCTTCCGGTGGGGTCCTTGGATTGGTTTACAGAACAGAATCCACCTTGAGTATTTGATCTCAAAGAAAAACAGGATTCAAGCTGACTAAATAAAATACTCCTAGTTTTAACCTCACTTACTTCGTGTATAATGGCTATTTGGTTCACATGAAAATTTTGGGCTGCAGAAAACAAGCTGACGAACCCTTGCTGAATAGGGCAATATATTGATTCCCCTCTGTCCTTTCCAATATTGGCAAGTGCAGGAAATCAGAAGTCCAGGCAGTAGAAATGAGTATAGGCTTATTGTAAGCTAATGCTCTCTACAAGAATCTGAACGATCAAAGCAAATTGGCAGTAGGTAAGAGCCAACGAAATTCAAGATGGGATGGCCTTAGATCTCTCATGGGCGCAAAGGGACTCAAGGCTAATGATGTGCTTGATCTCTCCCTCGGGCTCATCCTGATCATCTCCTACAGATATTCTCAGGTTAGAAATGAGTGCATTTTCAGCTATCAACATAAGCTTCAGATGAATATCCAGTAAGGTCCTGGGACAGAGCAAGCCATTTCCTCTTTAAGCCTATAATTTTCTTAAAGAGGCTCACTCGGCACCATCTCTTTCATTTTCTCTTGGGGTTGTAATTGCTTTCTTCTACCCTCTTTTTCTTCAGTCAAGTGAAGTCAAGTGCTTTTTTTTAAAACTCTGAAGCCACACAGATTATTCATCTTCATAATTCACTAAGGTGTTTTAGCTGCAAGTATGGATTTTTATACTGTAGATAACCAAATTCTCTTTCAGTTAAAAGCACAGGCTTTGAAATGTGTAATGCCCTCCACCTCTCTCAGAGATTTCATGACAATAATCTTTTTAAAAAATAGCTACTTTGCAGTTTTTAGACAGGATAAGGAAAAGTAATCCCAAAATCTACCCCCCCCAAAGGAAACGTTCTAGAGACAATGCTTTTAAAAGTATTCTGAAAAATTCTAGATACAATACTTTTTAAGAGATACTAGTCTTTAAATTTAAATGCTGTTGCTAAAATTCACATATTTGTTGTATCATGATCTTGCATACTGGTATATGAGCTGCTGTGATGTTCGGAAAATTGGCTAGCAAGCAAATAAAATAAACAATATATAAATTTATAATATCTTGATAATTTACTGTAGTTCTGGTGCCTTTCCTTATGTAGCCTTTATTGATTTGCTGCTTTTTTATTTCATTGGATTTGGAATTCCTAGTTTAAGCTGTCCAACATATGCCCAGTACATTATTGGCATCATTCCTTGTATTCCAGCCTGGGTAACTTAAAATATTAATGTATTTGTGAAATGACTGATCCTATGTGTGTGTGTGTGTATATACACACACACATACACACACACACACATACACACACACACACACTCTTTGTATTAACAGCAGCTTGCTGGATTATTGTTATTTCCTACTGCCAGTGATTTCTTTTTACTGATATTAAAAAGAACTCCTCTGCATTGTTTTTTTTTGCAGCAACAATAAAGGGAAAAGGAAAATGTGGTGTTTGGTATCTGTAGCCATTTTCTGTAACTCTTAAGGAAGTACAAATCTTCAGAAATCCAGTTTACTTTTCAACCTTTTTTTATGAATTTGGGTCTGAATTTTTTAAGATAAAGAATCCAATGTCAGCTCATACACAAGTTATGGGGGATGTAAGTAATATATATGTTTGCTTAGGGATTTTGTTTTGATTTTTTTTAAACCCCACCCCCCCATACTTACAAGTTGGGCTGCTTAGAGAGTTTTCTTCCATTTTCTTCTGTGCTTCATGGATTTCATTGAACCTGATCATACATTGATTCCTGTGTTTACCTGCCTTGTGCTGACAGCTTTAATAGGTATATAATTTGGCTAGTCTCTTGAAATATGGTTACCTGAAATATGGAAAGAATTAGAAAGATGAAATAAACCATGGTTCTGAAAAAGGAGTTTGCATTATATATATTTTCATTTCACATACCAATACAGTGGAGTACAGCCTCAAAAAGTCTGTTCAGTTTAGCCATTCTGGGAAAAGGTTTGAAAAGCAGAATACCTATTTTTAAAATAAATACATCCAGATATAGAACCGTTAACAAATCTGCAAGACATGTACAGTTTCCATACACCTTACAATCTTTTATTTTTCCTTTCATAAACTCTAGTTTTGGAAATGGCAGGAAAACCCCTCAAATATCTGATAGCATCTTTTCATTTTCAGTCTTCATTGAAAACTCTGCTAGTTTTTATCAAAGATTATAAAGGCTCCCTATTGTGTTAAAGAATGTATTTTATTCTTCAGCAAGTGCTTAATGAATTCTTATGCTGGGTCTGAAGAATGGCATGATTTGCTTTCTAAGCATCTGGCTGCTTCCCTCCCCCTCTTCTTTCTCACAGTTAGAATACATCCCTGCTTTGTCACCCAAGAATGTTCACTAGGCTTTAATGAAAAGCCCCTTGAACCAAATAATAAGAGACTACAATAGAGTTGAGTGGAAAGCCTTTCCTTCTCTTGGGCTGGAAGGAATGAACAGAAACATTTTTGAGGGCAGCTACAAAAGAGAGTCCAGATTGTGAGTAGCATAATTTTCAGTAGAAGGAACAAGAACCATGGGTGTGCTTTCCAAAGGAGCTTATCTTTTGCCTTTTTATTGCATTGGGCAACCACACTCTGGGCTCTTTTATTCCAGACGAGAATATTTGTAGCTCAGGGTTGAATGGTAGAGTGCTCCACAATTCTCTGCTCTCTGAGTTTGATGGTTTGCTTGCAGGCATTCTATTACCCCAGTAGGTAACATCACCTAGTTGGGTAATAATGAAACAGATCAGAAAGCACCAAGGATTTTATAGTCTTCTCTTCCATTTTCTTATAATGTGCTTTGGTTTGGTTTAATATGTCATGATAACCTAGCATCCATCAAGTTAGTGTAAAACATGTCATGCTATGTCAACTCACCCATTGTCTTTGGTAATGTTCAGACATCTTAGAAATTTTTGAATGTGACAGTTCCTTGACATGGTGACGTTGGGCAAAGACAAGAAGTTTTCCCACTATTTCATTCATTTCATTTCATGGGTCAATTCTAAGTTATTATTAGAAGACTTACTGTAAAAATTGGCTAATTGTACCATTGTTTATTTGGAGATCCAATGTAGACTTGAATTAGAATTGCCACTTTTCATAATGTGTTGTTTTGTAGGGTGGTATCCATTCTGAGCTCCTGGTATAACATTTATTTCTGCACTGAGGTTGGGAACATTGTTAGAGCAGTCACTTCCTTATACTTCCTTCGGTTTTAATTAGCGTGCAGTTGTTCAAGCCAATCTATACAATGTTTCTGTCTGCTAACGTTGTTCCTTATCCATTTGGTTTGTGAGGGCCACAATTATAAGTGGAGTTAAGTTGTTTTTAACTTAATACACAGGATGTTCCCATGTTAGAATTGTGCCGATGGGCATCTTATCTGAAAACGAAAGAAGGAAGCAATCATGCTTGATGAAACAGAAGCATGCAAGAAAGAACTGTAAAGAATTTATAAGTGTCTCAGCAACATTTGAATTGTAGGAATGTGGGAGAAGAAAGACTGAAGAAGCAGGGACAGAATGGTATTATCATATGTGCATGCATCCCTCTGTGTGTGTGTGTGTGTAAGGATCATAGTCTGCTGACAAATAGAAATAAAGTAGAAAAAACTTGCCTTTCTCTGAATTTTAGAGTACAGTCCTCTGATTGCAGGATGTATACAAAAATATTCATTATAGTATAAAAAGCAAACAAAGTTAATATATTTCAGAAATAAATACTTAAAAAAAATTGTGATCAAAATTATGCACAACAGATTTTTTTTACTGAAGACTTAATTCTAATTAGATTTCAGTGTAGTTCAATGTAAGTAAAATTAACAGAGCCACCCATCCATGTATTAGGATGCAATTCTATGCACAAGTGATTGGAACTAAGCATTATTATTACAATATTCATAGGTTTGCTTTGTCATTTTATGCTTAAGCAGATAGAGTTTTGCCTACATTTCTCTTCTCCTGATGGAAGCAACTTCTTCCTTTTTATATCTTAATTATGTCGTGGCTTATGAGTTTATATAATTTGGATGGATCATTTTATGTAGAGAGCTATGTATTCAATTCAGAAGTTCAGTGACTATCTTCTTTTGAACTTTCAGTACAACAATTTGAGAGAAAAGGCTCTATTTGTTATGTTTGTAATTGTTTGCTGAAAAATCCCAGTAGAGTGTCTTCTCACTTGAAAAAGAAAAAAAAATGACAGGACTCATTAGATTTGATACAGACATAGAGAATGCCTGTCATAACAGAATGAGAATGTTTTGCCATAACAAAAGTCATCAAAAAGATAGACCGACATGTTGACTAATAAATTAACACTTGAATTCCTTTTAAAAACCATTCAGGTTTTCCTTAAGCATTTTAAATCAGTGTTCCTTTGGAAAAGTTCCAGTTTGACATTTATATGACTTCTTTATTGTGTAACAATTAAAACATATTTAAACGGTAAGGAAATGTACTGCTTCTTATGGACTTTTGTGCTGTTGGAACTAATGTTCATGATTTCCATTCTTTTAAAAACTGCAACCATCACACGTAGCACTGAATCATGGGCAAAGTATATACAACTTGTAAATAATGGTATGAAAAGTTCTGTAAATCCTTGATATGGCCATTCTTGGTGCAAGATTTTTATTTTCCATAGAATTCCAACAGCAGGATATTTATAAATAACAAAATTGCGTACAACGTACATTTTTCTGGAAAGATCTGCAAGCAATTTACTGTTCACATGCAGATTTGGAAATTGATGCATTCAGTCCCAAATTATAGAAAAACATTTTGTTGGAGCCATAACCAGGAAGTTTGTATTCTGTCCCTGAAATGGTTCTGTTGTACAGTGAATAATTCAATGGATGGGTCTACGACAACTCACCACAGCCAACTCAACCGTGGGCAATTCGCCACAACCAACTTGCCATGAGATAACTTGCCATGGCCAACTCGCCACAAGACAATTCGCCACTGGACAAGAGTTACACTAATATAAAAGAAATAATCCAATGGAATCATTAAAGAAAATATGCTAAAGGGAGGGGCAAAATAAAATGTGAATGATAAAAATGTAAATTATTTTAAAATTATTTTAAGTAATTAAATTGAATTGTTGAATTGTCCCGCAGTTGAGTTTTCCCTTGGCGAGTTGGCCAAGGCAAGTTGTCCGTGGCGAGTTGGCCATGGCGAATTGGCTGTTGTCCCATTCTGTTAATGGACAGTGTGCAGATTGGCCTTTATCTTTATTTTCACATTCCTGCTCTTGCATCCTCATGACAGTCTCTGCGGTGTTCCAACTTTGATCTTTTACGTGTTGTCTGTTGGTCTAATATCCGTTTATGGATTGAAAAGATGTAATGCAGCTACAGTATGTTTCATTTGAGCCTTTGTGCATCTTTTGACGAACACAATGAGTTTCTGCTTGAATTGCTTTTCATTTTTCCTCCATTCATCTTTATTTGAGGCTCAGCAACAGAGGTCTTTGAAGCTTGTTTGAGTGGAAGCATGCTGAATTTCAAGCCATTTTGTTTGTATTTCCTTCTTTTTAAAAATAACTAATACTGCATAGGAATTGAAAGCTATCTGAAAAGTGTCTGTTTTGATATGTTTTTAGAAATGATGCAATATATTTGCCTCTATGGTAAAAAAGTCAATGTGATTTTAACTCATAAGCAAAATATTTCAAATGGTTGTTTTACTCGTGTGATTGTCAGAACTTATCGATCCATTTTGGGTGGAATTTTTTCCTGATAAATAATAGAATTCTTAATTGTGGGAGAGGTTTGTGATAAGCAATCATTCTAGATTGATTTAGCCCAAGTTTATATATTTAGTTGTTGATGCTGTTGCCTGATTTAGAGTCAAAGTTTGCAATATTTATCGGTTGGTTTGAAAACTGCACTAGGCTTGCCATGTTGAGGGTCTCACTCCAAATGAAAATGGGGCTATGAGTTAGAATTTGCAGAGAGTGGGATTTTAAATGGGGAAAATGAAGGGATGCTTTAAAGCATCTTTTTATCCCTTAAACCCACATCTCCAAAACTCAGGATAAAAGGTTGGATCAGCACACTGAAGTTGGTTGGGGAATGTGATTATAACAGAGATGTTGCCTGACTGCAAGTAATCTTTAAATTCTTTGGGAAAGGCAACCTTCTATGTGTTGATGAGAATAATCTAGTATAATTATTTTTTTTAAAGAATACAATTTGCTGCAGCAAGAAAAAATGCCCGGAGTAACTTCTCTACCTTCTTAGTCTAGGGCAGTGATGGGGAACCTTTTGGGCCCCAAGTGCCCCAAGTGCATGCGTGCCCCCACAAAACACAAGGTGCTCCCACGCATGTACGCGCTGCCATGCGCATGTGTGCCACACCCATATGCACACGCACCCCGTGCATGCCCCCGTCCCCTGCACATGCACGGCAGAGACCTGAAGGCCAGCTAGCCGGTGGGAGGCACGCACACATGTGCAGTGGAGCTGAGCTGGGGTGACGGCACGCGTGCCCACAGAGAGGGCTCTGCGTACCACAGGTTCGCCACCACTGGTCTAGAGTATAGAATACCTGGCCTTGTGGAATATATATGATT
>JANHFL010003258.1:69219-85555 GCA_032468155.1 Oxyrhabdium leporinum | reverse complement strand
GAAGGCCAGCTAGCCGGTGGGAGGCACGCACACATGTGCAATGGAGCTGAGCTGGGGTGATGACACGCATGCCCACAGAGAGGGCTCTGCGTACCACAGGTTCGCCACCATTGGTCTAGAGTATAGAATACCTGACCTTGTGGAATATATATGATTGAAATCACTGCCCATGTTTTACCCCATTGTGTAATCTGTGGATATTAATGGACCAAGAATATCATGTTTTTCTTGTTCCATCATGCAGATTGATAAGAGTAGTTCTGTGTGTCTGCTGCTTTCAAGCAAAATTATTTTTATGACACACAACAACTTTATTGCTCATGCTGCATTATAGGGCAACAAGAATTAACATCTAAGCCACCTTTGTGGACTGCTAACAGGTTATTTTGGAATTTTAGATTGCAAGTTTGTATAGGTGTGGATTTGTACAGCCAGATTATGTGGATGCATCCTTTAATAAATGATTCTCTATTTTTATCTTTTTGCTTAGAAGCATCAAGCACTTCGTCTGAGTAATCCTAAAAAAAATATTTTTATGCATTGGAATTAAAGAGATACAGAATTTCTGATTAGACTATATTAACTATAATATAGCTACATTTATATAAATATTTATATTAACTATAAATTAAATACATGGTTTTTAGCTTTTAGCCATAGAGTTTTAACAAGTTTACTTCTGTATTTTTACTCATAGGATGTGGGGCTTAATATTTTACAGCATCATATCTGTAACTTTTAAGTTTCACTTACTGCTGAAATGGCTATGGACCTTGCATCTGTTTTTGGGGGGTTTTATTTGTAATTTTATGCTAGTTCTTGACAGAAATAAAATTATTTATTGATGGTTTAGATTTTAATTGTTTAGAGACAACTTCAAAGCTGTTCTGGATCAGCTGTTAAGCAAAACTAGTGGTAACAACAGAAGATGGTTATGCTGGCAGTATAAGCTCTCTCCTTCATCACAGAGAATAATGCCACCTGAAGCCAAGGGACTTCAGTCTAGTTATGCAGTGGATCAGCCATCTAATTCTATGAACACAATCCAGGATGAAGAGGTCACGTGGCAAAAATGTAGGGGAGAGGAAGAGTATTCTATTGTTTTTGGAGGCTAAGATTCCCTCTCCCTCTCATTTGAGAAAAAAATGCCAACATTTGTGCTTCTCCACTTTGAAAGATTGTAAGGAATAAAATGAATCCATGTGGGTGAGGGACATCATACATCAGCATGGGGTTCTGTCCTGGTGTCCCACAGGGTGTGGGAGTCTAAATTGGAAACAACAGGCTTGACCTGAACTCTGACTGAATGGTTTTGGGTTTTAGGGTCTTCCAGTACTGGGATATCTCTGGTATTGGATGGGGTTCAACTGTCCCATAGTGACCTGGTATGCAATCTGGGGGTCCTTTCGGACCCATTAGTTTTGCTCAAGGAGCAAGATGTAGCTGTGTCCAGGAGAGCTTTTGTACAAATTTGTGTTGTGCACCAGCATTGTGTAGCTCTACTCACAGTTACTTATACCTTGGTCATCTCCCAAATTGAGTACTGTAACTTATTCTACATGGGGCTGCCCTTGAAGAGTATTTGGAAGCTTCAGCTAGTGCCAAATGCAGCGGCTTGGGAAGTTATGGATGTTCCAGAAAGACACATGTTATGCTTCCCCTCCGTGAATTGCATTGGTTGCTGGTTTGCTTCCCGGTACAATTCAAGATGCTGTTTTTTTACCTCTAAAGCCATATGTGGTACAGTGCTAGGTTATCTGAGGGATGGTCTCTTCCTGATTATTTCTACCCATTCTATCAGGTCTAGCGGGAGAAGTATGTTGTAGGTCCCATCTGCTAAAGAGTTCCATCTCTTTACCCAGGAAGTGAGCCTTTTCTGTGATGGTCCTACCTTCTGGAACATTATCTCCACTAATAACTCCAACCCTTACAACCTTTTTGAAGCTGTTAAAACATTTTTTTTTAATCAGGCCTGTGGATCCCCTGGCAGTCGAGAGCCTTCTCTTTGGTTGTACCATATAAGACATCCGAATTAACCCTCTTGCAATCTTGTTTTTTATGTTAATTTAATTGTTTTCTTTTTTACATTTGGAAACTGTTACATTTAATAATTGATTTTATTGTATGCTGCCTTGTGTGAAATGGGTGGCCGTGTGTGCTTGATAAATAAATAAAAGTTGGGTAACTAAACCTTGCTGTTCATTTCAATAACATTAATTTACTCATTGCTTCATAAGGAATATAAAGGAACTTATCAACAAAGAGCAAATAGCAATTTCACAAACTAGCCTAGGAAAATTAAATACTTTGACTCAAATGGCCTTTCTGTTTCTAATGAAATGTGCCTGATAATTATTACTATCCTGACTTCATTGGGTATATCTGTGATGCATTTTAGGGTAAGCTGCTCTTCCATAGGAGGTGCCAGAAAGACTTTATATTTAACAGTCATCAAATCAAATTTTGTACAACAAAAAGGCGAAAGCCAAATCATGACTTAGTGCAATTTAAGAACTCCATTTAAAAGTAAATGTGATATGGAGTTAAAAGCTATGAGCATGAGGGTTGAACAAATTCAATGGCAGAAGTTAGTACCATTGTGTTTGCAGGCACCAAGGCCTCTGTAATATTCCAAAAATGCCATTTCTAAAATTCAATGAAAACATTAAAAATAAAATTAATATGACTGTGTATGATGGGTTTGCCATTCTTGTGCAAAATCACTGGCATCTTGCAAGGTTTGTTATTTGGACTGCTTTATTTTGGCATTTGCAGCATGAAACCTCAAGAATAGGCAGCAGTGGTGGTAGATGCAAACGTGTGTGTGTGTGTGTGTTTAAAAAAACATTTTATTTGGTCAGAGTAAATTATGTGCCCACGTTGCATAACTTAAGCAAGGCTGCCTGGATATTTTGCTTTGAATAGCTCAGTCATTCTTGTTATGTGACTAATTCAATACAGATTTTACTCATTGTAAGTGTTATCTTAGTTATCAGAAAAAAAAAGGAAGCTCAAATTCTCACCCAGAGTAACACTCTGTCAGCCAAGCAATGGTTTTCTTTTTCTTCACCCTTCTCAAAGCTAGAAACCAAAGTGAGCTCAAACTGAGACAACCTCACAGCAAATTTTAATTCACTTGTAACAATAGGGATTATACATGTTTTCCAGCTGATGGAGTAATTGTAGGATGTGAGGTTTAATGGCTGTGTTTTATTTCAGTCACTCTCAAAATTGTCTTGTCTAGGAATTATTACGTGAGAAAGGCGGTTATGTTCAAAAGCTATCTACAATTCCCTTAACTGCTTTTGTGATGACAACAGCAGCTGAGGGAAAGTCAATTACAAATGGATTGATGGTATTTTATTTCTGTATTGTCTCTTTTATGGTGCTGGATTTATTCATTAATATACTGTTTACAGTCCTTAGTCAGGTGTTAGGTGCTGCATTCCCTATAAACTTACATTGTCTTTTTTATTGTTTTCCAATATACCTAGACAGGCTCTGACTATAATGGAAAAAATTTCAGTATTAATTATCCTGAAGATGGAATAGAAGAGGAAAGTTACTTGAGTGGAACAAGAATTGTTTTGGGTGTGATATGCTTGATATAAGCATCTATGCCAACCCTTTTTGTAATGGCATGTTACTTTTTACGCATGGTTTCTTATCAAAGCAGAAATGCCTTAGACCAATTATTTTCCTTTTCATTTGATTCATTGCATTTTGATTTTTATTAATTTTGCTGGCAAGTCCATAGAACTGAGAATTCACAGCAGGTTGGAGGATTCTCAAATCAGCCAATGAATTGGACAGTTCCACTTATTGAAGAACGAATGTGATGTGATCTTGGGGAATGGTGTTGATAAATATATGTAGGGAAGTGAAGAAGGAGGTAGGTTTAGTTATCAGCAAAGGCATTAAAATGTGTGTTAGAAAGTGTATATAAAAAATAGGCAATGGCTGCATATAAAAGTGGGAATTCATGGGTTTGTGATTAAGCTCTGATAGAGATACTTGAACAATCAGGTGTGAATTTGGGGGAAATGGCACATTTTAAAGTAATGTGTGATCCATTGTGTGTTTGGGGTGGTTAGGTGACACAAGTAAAGGGAATAAGGCAAGAGATTCAAGAGATCAAAGAATGAATTACATTGATGATTGGTGACTGTTTAGAAAAACATGATACATGTTTAGAATTAGTTGTTTAAGCCTAAATCTTTCTATTACATATAAATTAGACAAGAAGATTTATTTGCTTGTTTCTGATGAAAAACTAGGAGAATTAACAAAGGATGAGAAGTTCTCTATCTGAGCCAAACCTTATTTTGATAGTATCCATAAAAGAGAAAAAATTGGCTTAGAAGGAAAAGTAGTAAAATAAATTGGAATGAAAGTAAGACTCCTGTGTGCCTCCTATATGTAGTGTTACACTTAGGTATAAAAGTGAAAATGCATGCTTGGTGGAATGATGGAATGAAAAAGACTACGGGATGAGAAAATTGAATAAAAGAATACGATTGCCATTAAAAAAAACATAAAAGGTAATTGGAGCACAAAACAATTTATATTGAAATGCATTGAGAAGTATGGGCCTGAAAATTAGTTTATTACTGAATAGTGTTAGGGTAAACAGAGCGGTGCAGTGGCCTAGAGGTGAAGACGTTCGCCTCCCACTCGGAAGGTTGAGAGTTCACTTCTAGGCAGCAGCAGATGTTTATCAGGGTGCAAACAGAAAATATCTGCTGTGAACTCTGTGTGGCTTCAGGAAAGGAATCCGATCAGTAAACGCTCAGCTCCATCCAGTCACCCTGACTCTACCCTAAATTAAGGGATTACAGGATCATAAAAAGGGAGGTTTTTAAGTATTGGGGTAAACTATATTTGGCCTGATTTCTTTGGCTACTTCTTCTTTTTTGCATAACTATTACCCTGAAAGAGAATAGCAGGTTGGGTACATGTATGTGCTAAGAGTGAACCTGATTCCCGGTGACAGCATCTGTGTGGAGTTTTGGGCAGCATGTTAGAAGATTTCCAGTTTTTCCCCAGGATGGTTTTTCAGGTTTTTATTATAGCCATACTAGTTCATAAAGAGTGCCATTCTTTTTTTTTCTGGGTAGATTATGAATTTGATTCCTAATGCATAATCTGTCCTGTAGTAATAGCAATAGCAGTAGGAAAAGCACTTAGATTTATATACCGCTTCATCGTTCTTTACAACCCTCTTTAAGTGGTTTACAGTCAGCATTTCGCCCCCAACAATCTGGGTCCTAATTTTACCAACTTCGGAAGGATAGAAGGCGGAGTCAACCTTGAGTTGGTCAGGATTGAACTGCTGGCAATCGGTAGAATTAGCTTGCAATACTGCATTCTAACCACTGCACGACCACTATCCTCTCTGGAAAGCTGAACATTGACAATACTCCAGTTATATCTATGGAGCTTCTCAGTCATCCACATTTTGCTTCTCATTCAAGAAGCTTCTTCAGCTCCAAGAAACATCTTCAAAGAAAAACCAGAAAGTCCAGTTGCCTCTTGAAAAAGCACCTTTGGGACTCCATATATCAAATGGATGCTTATGAAGATTGTGCGCATGCGAAAAAAATGTCTTCATTTGTTGCTCCCAAAAGTGCAAACTCTTTCAAGTATTAAACTAAGTTTAATGGATATCCCTTATCATCACATAAAATTGATGCCTATTTCCGTATTCCTTTTGTAGATCCTTTAAAATTGAGTTGCACACTTTTTTTTTTTAAACAAAAGCAATGATGGGAAATTACTGGAGAATTCTTGGCTGCTATAATATAAATTCCACTTTGAGCTTTATCTTTAGCCATGGCAGAGAGAATGGCCAAGCATGTTGAGCAATGATGAAAGGCAGGTTGGTAAAGTTGAATGATTTGTCCTAAGGTGTACTTTCCCCCCCTCTTGTATAATTTGGGCTTGTTTCAAGTATAGGTTCTGCTGAATTATACAGTATGCATAGTAATTATCTAATAGGAATGTTTGATTCACTTCCCGGGGGAAATGCACGTGCAAAGGACGGGATGATGATTAAAGAGTTGCAGCTGAACTGATATGTAGGGGGTATACGTATGTGATATGCCAGATGCCATTTACCTTTAGTTATGGTTGTGGGTTTTAATTTAATTGATGAATAATTAGATGAAATAAATGGCTTTCATGGAAGTGCTGCTGATTTCATTGGAATCAACTGGGTTAATTGTAACCGTTCAGCATTTCCAGACTTTTGTGTTCCTGCATTTTCTTCTTTTTAATTACTTAACCAATCTATGTTCCACGTTAGGAATCTGGCCTTTGTTTCTTGGGTGGAATTTTTCAAATTGCTATAGGAACCATGAAGCAGTAGAAAGACTTTTCTAAAATGATAACGGTGCCATGAAGAAAGTGTTCTGAATAGTAGCATATGTCTATTTCTTATTATAATTATTTTAAAAAGCAACAACATTACAGTGGATTTCTACTACTTCTGAACTGCTTCAGAAAATTTGGGGGACGGGGAACAGGACTTTCAGAGAAGTGGGATCATACAGAGGAAGGAGAAAGGAAGTAAAACTGCATTGCATGAGTGAAGTCAGCTCAGGAGCCGAATTTAAGCCTGAGAGAGCAAAGGACAAGAATTTCTGCTAGCTTATTGGTACCTACAAAGATAATTTTCAACCACAATTAGTTTTGACCACAATTAAGCCCAAAATTTCCACGGCTAAGCAAGACAGTTGTTATGTGAGTTTTTCCCCATTTTGCAACCTTTCTTGACCCAATTGTTAAGTGAATCACTGCAGTTGCTAAGTTAGTGACACAGTTGTTGAGTGAATCTGGCATCCCCCTTGACTTTGCTTGTCAGAAGATCGCAAAGGGTGATTATGTGACACCCGGACACTGCAATGTCATAAATACATGCCAGTTGCCCAGCATCCAAATTTTGATCACGTGACCATGGAGATGCTGCAATGGTTGTAAGTGTGAAAAACAGTTTGTAAGTGACATTTTTCAGTGCCATTGTAACTTTGAACTAAATGAATGGCTGTAAGTCGAGGACTACTTGTTCCAGCTTTTCTATCCCCATTCTGACTCTTTCTTAAAATTATCATTTTGCCTCCCTTTCCCTCCAAAATGAAATCTAAATCAGAGAGAAGAATGCCAAAGGGGGGAAAAAAGGTGTATTAGTTAGGGGAGATTTGAGGGCCCTTGTTGGGGGATTCTCTCTGATCATTTAAATAATATAACAGTTAATGTATCATTGGGTTGTGGATTTATTTGAAAGCAGGAATCTATAGTTTGGAAGTATTTTCATGCTAATTTCCAGTAATGTGATAATTAAAAGACCGGATGTGAGTTTTGGGAAAATTAGTAGAACATTCTTAATGAATATGATTCAGGAGAGAAAAAAGCAGTAGTGCTGACTGGGAAAAACAAATACTTATTTAAAAATATCTCTAGATTGTTTATCGTTAAAATGAATTCCAATCACTGAGCAGGGTATAATAGAGAGTAGCATCAACAAGTTCGATGAAACAAGCAACAAATAATACTGCTAAAACGAATGCAACATGCAGCTAATTTCTGTGACATGTTGTTTAGGAAACACTTCAAATATTATGACCAAAGATTGTGCAAGCAATAAGAGAGTGTGTTTTTTCCCCTCTGCCAGTAGATTAAAAAAAGAAAGGAATTAAAAAAAAAGTTCCTCATGTTTTGAATATGGAATTTTGTTTTATTTTGCATTCAGTCTTTTCTTTGGGTGGCGAGCATTTGTAAAATGTTGTGGCTGTCACTTCCCTGCCTCTTCTGTTTTTGATGCCCAACTTTGTTTATTACATGATTTGAAAAGCAGATACCATCTGGTAAAAATATCTCTGGCAGATTTTGGGTTATTATAAAAGTAGTCTTGCTTAATCAACCAGGAATGATTAGCTTTGATAATATGAAAATTGTTACATTATATTACCATTCCTTGGAATCATAGTCTCCTTATCACAAGTGACATGTACCGCCGGTAGTCCTTGTTTAGTGACTACTTCGTACAGCGACTATTTACCATTTAATGAAAAGAAGGACTAGGGGTGACATAATAGCAGTATTCCAATATCTCAAGGGTTGCCATAAAGAAGAGGGAGTCAAGCTATTCTCCAAAGTACCTGAGGGCAGGACAAGAAGCAACGGATGAAAACTACTCAAAGAGAGAAGCAACCTTGATTAGTTTCCATCCGTTGCTTCTTGTCCTGCCTTCAGGTGCTTTGGAGAATAAATTGACTCTGCCTACCAAGTTGCCTGCATTTTGTCTTGCTTTTTGTGAGGATACCTGAAGACAAGGCTATTATTTTATTGTTGTTAACACGGTCAGCAATTATATAGAAAAAAGACCTTTGATAGCACAGTTTTGAATCTTAAGCAAAGGAAAGGCAAATACTTTTTCCTGGGTGCTAGGAAACTGTAGCTAAAATAGTTTTTATCCCCCTCCACAATTAAAATAGCCAGCCAATCACTGTTGTTGTCCTTCCTGAGGCATTTTTGCTGTGATTTGTGCTGTATCTGTTTTGAATCATTCACTCATCACTTCAGATTATATCTTGACCTGGATCGTTGAATTGAGTCAATCTGATTTCAGAAAGTTGATTTGATTTGGAAAATAGTCTCCCTCACACATGCATTGAAGGCCATTGCATTATTGGAATCAAAAGAAATTAATTCAGTGAATGAATCCAATTGGAAAATCAATTTGCATTTTTTAAAAAAAAGAATTGTCTTCAAATTGAATTTTTGCACAGACTTTTTCATTGCCCAGCTCCAGAATAATCTGATGGTTGACTGATTCACAGTTGCTTCTATTTGGAGTTTTCCTGGTTTCTTTGAACTTTGGATGCCTTTAGTGACATTGGAAGCAAGAGGAAGGGATTGTTGTCCAGGAGAATATTTTTTTCAATGCCTAAAGATGAGCTCAGTATGGTGCAGACTTGAGTCTCAGAACTGAAACTAAATAGTACTTTTATTTAAAATGTGTGATCTATTTTAGCACTGTTTCTAGAGGTTATCATATATCTACCGATATTTCTCTATTTATATTTAGGTTGTGATAGTTCCAGAATTGAAAATTTCAGGGTTCTCCCCCCTGAAAAACATGCTTTGCACAATTGTTTATTATAGTATGTACTATTCTACCATGTGATTATTTTATAATGGTAACTGAGACAAAATTTGAAAAAGCACACTATTGTATAGAAGGATACTTTGATTCAATGTATTGCTGTTGTATGTGAAGATCCATTTAACCTGACTTTTGTAGTTTTTAGAGATCAGTTATCAGTTATGTACAGGCATAATATAATTTGACTGTGTAGATTCCATGTAAATATATACACTTTAATGCCTAGTAAATCACATTTAAATGTTGTATAAATAATCGTAGGTATATGACCATTCCCTTTTCTTTCTAATTCTGATGTGCCCTCAAAAAACAACAACTGGAAGCCATAATTTTTTAACAAATAGAAGTTTCTTAAGTCTGGGCCCAAATAAACTGAGTTTAGTGCTAGTTAGAATCATGAACCAATACGGAGAGCTGTTTGTTTAACCGTAGCTACAATGCATAAAAGTGACCATTAATTAAAAGCGGAAGAGGATTTCTTGAATTTTTTTTCCTGCAGGTACATGAGATAAGATTTACGTAACAGCATTCCATTGTGGTTGACCTCTGTTACGGCTGCCAGTATATCAATCATTTTCCAACATGAAAAGGGAAGAAATTGTATTCATTTAATCCATAGAAACCAACCAGAGTTGACCTTTCTTTCAATTTTTGGAGGAGCTGCATTGTAATTTAAATTTAATCCTCTCAATATATCTGCAAAACAATAAATAATGTACTAGTTATCAGTGTCAAAAGCAATGCAAGCATCTCTCAAGACAGACTTCGCCAAACAACTTTAGCAGAATTATAATTCATACCATGATTACCTAAAGTTAGGTCAGTGTTTCTCAATCTCAGTTTCTCTAAAATGTGTGGACTTCAACTTCCACTTTTCTTCAGATGAGAAACACTGCTATAAGCAGTGTTCTGTTTGTCTGGCTTGGGAAGACAAGGGTGATCAGACTTCCATCTGGAAATGGAGACACCTCAGTGCTGGGAAGTAGAAACGTGGGCAAGATCATTTCAAACCATTTTCATATTCTTACCCAGAAAATTATATAGATGTTACATACATTATACAGAATAACCAGGAGCTAAGCTATTTACTGTGAAGGTGATTTCTTTTCATCATTACCTTTTAAGAGGAAATCTTTTCTGGCAAGAAACAAGGAAACTGTAAGAACTCAGCATTGGTTAATGGCCTCAAGGCTATATTTTAGCTCTGGGATAATTGGACCACTTCTGTCATGTTTTTCTATGCCTAAAATCTGCAGCATTGAGAAATGTCTTGCTGGAGTCTCGCTCATCATTCAAAGCCAACCACTTAGCCCTTGCACCCCTCCCCTGCTGCTGTTTATGAATATAATGCAGTCATTTAATATCCAAAGAATAGTTTCACAACCTGACTAGGAAAACATTACTTCCATTGCTGATGCTGGTTCTGTTGTCAGATTTATGAGGGACCAGTTTTGCATCAAAGTTTTGCATTTCATTATGGATTAGTTGACATTCAGGATTCAGCGTGAGAGACTTACTGGCAACTATGTGAAAATAGTTTTTGACAATACTGCTGGCTGATGAGGAATGATTCTATCTATTTCTATTTTTCCATCTATTGATTTGGCTGTTTCTTAACTGTTATCTGAAATCATTCAGTATTGGCTCTATAGAGGCAGATGCCAGAGTTTTTGCAAGAGAATTATTATTATTAATGCACCCAGAACCTTGGAACCAAGATGGATGAGAAGCATATGTTATGGAACAGATACAAATGCACTGAAAAATAAATTAAAGGATTGGACTTACGGTAGGCAAGGAAGAAGGCTATTTCTCCCTCCTAGGCTTTCTTCCACACATTTCCACCCTTTGATCAGTACCATTTCAAGCAAAATAAGTTTAGCAGACGTTTAGATGTGCAACCATTGCTTGACTGATCTACTCTTTTCCAAATGTACTTAAAACAAGTGGTGCCCTGAAGCAATGAATTTTCGAATGATGAATATTTTATGGATTATAGCAGAGTAAAACTTTCCTCTCTAAAATGCTGTGGGTTTTATCCCCCGCACTGCAATAATTACAAATGTTACTTGCGTACATCCTATTGGTTTCAGGCTTAGGTTCAGTCTTTGAGTATTCTAATTTTGGACCTATCCTCTAAGCAATTTGTATAATCTTGCTGGAGCTATGTATGTATGAAGACGATCACAGTTATAAGTAATTCTGCCTATACATAATTTTTTCACTGTGCTGGACAAGAACCAGCGTACTATAGTTCAACCTATTCCTTTATCCCTACATGTTTCCTGTAGCCAGATTATATCTTTTTCCCCTTGTGATTTAATATGACAAGTAAAATCATGCAGAGACCTATCCTTTTACAATCTAAAATTTCCCCTTGTAATTTTGAATCCAATCAGTTTGGCATTCAGTTTTGGGTGAGATGCAGAGCTTACTTAGAGGACAGATGTGATATTCTTCAGAGCACTTGAAACAAGAAAATAATAATTATTTTCCAGGATGTTAAAACACTGGTTTTCTGTCTTAGAAGTGCAGCCAAATTCTTGTTCATGACAGACTTGGTAAGACACAAGAAAAATGCAGAACGTACTATTCTGAGTGATTGTTTTTGTCTGTTTGAACTATGGATTTGTAAGAACATATCTGAATATTTGTTCATGGCGTGACTGGGTTCTTTTAAAACTGGGTGTGTATTTAGGGTTACAAGGACAGCAGTTGACAAAGAGAAACCAAGACAGTGGAGACTTATTTTCTTTCTTATTATACATGGCAAAGAGGTGGATATTTACAGTAGATATTTTACAAGAAGATCCTGGCTTCTACCAGATGACAGATCTCTTTTTAATCTCTCTCCCAGAAGCTATTTCCCTCTAACTTTCCTCCTAAATACCTAATTTCCTCCCCTCCCCTTCATTCCATCTCCCCCCCTTTCTGGGCCTTTGGTGAAAACTTTTCCCTATCTGGGACATTGCTGCTCTCTCTTCAACCTGGGGGCCAACAACTGCCCATACACTCATGTAACTTTACTTTCAACTTTTCTTTCCAATTACTCCTTTCTGCAATGTCTTTATAGTTTACATTTTCTTTCCTCATTTTTCACCCTCATTTTCTCTGCTCTCATTCTTTCTCCCTCCCTCTCATTTTCAATTTTTAGTTAAAGCATCAGCTTATCCCCTAGCAACTAAGGAACTAGGTGTTCCCCCCACTTGCTCTAATCCGCAACACCTATATGCCAGACTGGACCAATGGAATGGAATGGAATAGTTCTTTATTGGCCAAGTGTGATTGGACACACAAGGAATTTGTCTCAGATGCATAAGTTCTCAGTGTGCATACAAGCAACAAAGTGATAAAATAATTAATCCTAATCATAAGATACAATCATAAACCATAAGATACAGCCAACAAAGTGATACTCATAAGATACCCATAGGAGTAGGTAATAGGAAAGATGAGAAGGATAATAGTAATAGATGTAGAATATAGATGTAAAATGCTGTCCGCATCTGCCCACATCAGTCATGGGTAGCAGCCATTCAACTTAACAGCCCACACAACATGTAGGGCATGTCAAATTTTTCAACTTACAATTTCTGACATTAGGGGTGCTCAAAAGTTGTGACATGCCTTGGGGATTGTAAAGATATTTTGGTTACTTTAATATAATTAGATGTGCTTGGCAAGTAACTACATAAATTTCATAACTTTTTAACATTTTGTTTGTTTCGACAGTACTCCTGCACTATAACATAGAATTAAGGTCCTTCTTCCCATTTTCTTTCTCCTTTGGCTGACTTGAACCAGCACAACTACTGCAATACCAGCTCACTATAAAAAGCATATAGGACAATTTAGAGCAATTTGACATGACATATATTAGTGTATGCTAAATATTAATCCTCCTGTTTGGTTACCCAGGGCTTTGAAAAAGCAGTATAGAAAACGTATTGATTCTTTGAACGCTGGTGTTGAAGAAAACTTCTGAGAATATCATGGATAGTCAGGAAAACAAAGAAATGAATCATCGAACAAATCAACCCAGAGTTCTCACTCAAGGCATAAATGATCCTAATTCAGACACACTATATGAAAATTTAGCTGTCTAGAGAAGGCTGTAATGCTGGGAAAGGTGAAAGAAAAGAAAAGATAATTAGCAGCAAGGTGGATGGACTCAGATAATGGACAATAAAAGGTCTGAAAGGTCTCCAGGTGAAGGACAGATCGTCATAGAGAAAATCTACCTGAATGGTTGTTAAGACTTATTGATGGCACATAATCAATTTAAAAAAATGATTTTTAATTTTAAAAAAGCTTAGCTTAGGGTTGCAACTGGGAAGGTAAATTACCAAGCTGTTTATCACTTCTCCTTTATTCAGCATTTTTAATTTAACAATTTATGCATTTTGAAATATTTGTCGTATACAAATAATTATAATAGTGTTCAGTTGATATTTGGATATGAAATCATTGTTTGATTGATCCTTTTTTTCCCCAGAATGCTCAAAAGAAACAGTATTGAATGCCTGAACAGCTATATATATAGAGAGAGTATGCAGTTATATTCATTCTCAGTTTGGTTCTTATGCACTTGTATGGAGGTGCTTGCAGCTGTAGAGTTCAGCTCCACCTTATCAAACTTAAGTTCATATTTCCAGTACCCATAATTGTTTCTTTTTTTTCAAATCAAAATAGTGTCTCATTCCAAACAGGCAATTCTTCTATTCCCACCCATCCCCACTTTCATTTATTAAAATTATGATATGTTTTAGCATTCTACTTATACAATTATGTTCATTTTTACAGCTTGTCTTAATATTATGCTTGTAATTTTTTTGTGCATTTTCTGCTTGTTTTCCTTCCTTAAATATTGAGGATCAGTCTTCACCATTCTGTAAAGCTAGAATTCCCTTATATCATTTGTTTCAGTTGCAGTTAATATATTTTTCACCAAATGCCTGGAATCTTCTTGTATTTGCAAACATTCTGGGGAAAAATGAATGGTCCAACTTCCTCATTTCAGATATTGTTTTTACCAGAAATAATACCTAATAGCATAATTACAGTTGAACACGAATAGTAGAACTTACATAAGTATTTTGAAATCTATTAATGTCAGATCAAATAAATTGAGCTGGCATAAATTGAGCAAGAATTAATTGGTCATTCTTTTACAAAACTCGTGCCAAACCAATAGGTTAGTGATTAAAGTGGAGAAATCCAGATTTTAAGCTGCAATCATTCTTAAAGGTCACTAAACTACATTAGCTGTCTTTTAGCTTACCTTCCTTTATGCAGCTAAGCCAAAAAGAGTAGGAAGAACTATGGATGGCAAGATAGACAACTTTTTTGGGCCAAGAATATAATTGAAATTTTAAGGGGATGTGGTGAACATGTATATAAAATAGCTCCTGTGGGAAGTCTGTCTATTCACAGAATGGCTGGCATTGTTGGCAAGGCTAGACATGAGCACTCAATTATGGAAGGTGAGTTAATCCCCCATCCCCAAGATGCTATTTAGCTGTGCAGTAGGATTTTTACAGGAATCAAAGACTTTTCTGTAAATATTCTAGAGTTTAGTGCATTGTCTTGTGGTTGCTAGCTTCCTAACACTTTTTTTTAAAAAAAGCAATCTTTTAAAAATTGACAGGTCATAACTTAGTGGGCACCTAGAAACCTATGGAAGGTATATTGGAAATCAGGAAATCCAGGCAGTTCAAATGAACAGAAAGATTTATTGCAAGGTTAAGCTCTTTAGAATAATCTGAACTACTAACAGTCAAAGCAAATTGTGGTAGATAAGAGTCAATAGAATTCAAGGTGGGCTAGACTTAGAACTCTTGTGGGCATGAATGGACTCAAGACTGATGATGCATTTGAGTCCTCCCTCAGGCTCAGCCTGATCATCTCCTACATATATGATGCCCATGTGTATGGTGTCATTTTCCTCTGATGGACAAAAAACTAGTTATTCCATTTATGGACTGATGGCTGAGCTATTTTATTGCAAAAATGGTCTAGTACACACTTTTTCATGTTGCACGGACTTTAAAGTGCTATATGGAAATAGTCAGGCCAAGCATTAGTATTTTGGTGCAAGAATTCCAAGTTACATTTTATTAATAATTTATTAAATTATTAAATTTATTAACCTATTCAATTACATTTATTTATTTATTTATTTGTTTAATAAATAATTTATTAGTATGCCACCCGATTCCTAATAACTCTGGGTGGGTCACAATTAAACGAAGAAATTACAATGAAGCATTAAAGATGGAATCGCTCTTCCTCAAGTCTTCATAGCTCTCCTAAGCAATGGCCAAATGGGGGCCATCTGGATCTTGGAGGGAGGTTCATTCTAGAGGACAGGCATTGCTAGAGAGAAAGAATGCTTTTGGGTCCCGATAGTTTAATCAATAGTTTAATTGTTTAATCGAAGGAACCCAGGGTGTGCCAATCAGGCAACATCAAATCGGCTGGGCAGATACTGTGGCAGACAGGCAGACCCTCAAGTAATGAGCCACTATGCCATGTAGGGCTCTATAAAACCAACAACCTGAATTACACACAGAAGCAAACTGGCAACCAGAGTTTTATTGAAAGGTTACCTCTTTTCCTCTTTTCTCCTTAGAAGAAAATTATAATTTCAGTTATAAGGTAGGACAGCTTTCCAGGTCAGGCTCCTTTCCATCTGTGCAGTAGCCATACAGCTGAACACATAAAAGTTGTAGACTTCTGTGCTGCTTTTTTGGGGGGGCCTCTGCTGCATGATGGTTCCTCTGGCTTTGAATTCTCCCCCTCTGTTATAGAAGGTTATATAATTTTAAACTGCTATGGGTTTTAAGAGCCATGGCTGCTTTAAGACCTGAAGTGAGCATTATGCACAACTTGCATTTAAGTGCATTTTTGTGGCTTCCTTAGAAAAAAGTCAGCACCACAAAAATGACTATCACTACCATAGATAATCTGTTTTTTTTACCATTCAAGCTTTTTAAAACACACACACGTGTGTGTGTATTGTGTGTGTACGTGTATTTATATACATGTGTATGTGTGCATTTAAATTGAATTTAATTGATAAATTAATATATGTGTGTATCTATATCTATCTATCTATCTATCTATCTATCTATCTATCTATCTATCTATCTATCTATCTATCTATCTATCTAT
>JANHFL010003258.1:48136-62083 GCA_032468155.1 Oxyrhabdium leporinum | reverse complement strand
ATGTATGTATGTATGTATGTATGTATGTATGTATGTATGTATGTATGTATGTATGTATGTATGTATGTATTTATGTACCTAAACAAATATAGTATTCCTTTCTCCTCTTATTTTCCCCACATCAACACCCTCGTGAGATGAGTTGGGCCGAGAGAGAGTGACTGGCCCAGGGTCACCAGCTGGCTTTCATGCCTAAGGCTGGGCTACTATTGCTATTAACCCCTAACTCCCTCTGGTTGTGAAGATTACATTGAAATCCATTGTAACTAGTAGCCAATGGTAGTGTTATCTTTCCTCTAAGTTATATCTTCTGACTGCAACTAATCATGTCCATTGATCTATCATTCCTTGTTGCTTTGTACGTTATGACTCACATACCATGGGCTTTTCCTAAGTTAACTTTTGGCCCCTCATTTGAAAGAAAACAGCTTCCTTTGTTTTAACGTTGTCTGTGTAATATATCTGGAAATGAACCCATAAGCTGGGCTCAGCAGAAATTCTTTGATTGTTTCCAGAGAAGCTTGGATGGAAACTGCCAGTTCTGCTTCCCTTCACTGCCTTTTAATGGCTACATTCTTCAAAATGCTGATCTTTTCTCACTTGCAGTTTAGAAATCACTGCTAAAAAAGGGACTTGAATTACTGAGCACTTGAAGAAAAACATATTATATTCTTGTTTTTATATCTCTTGGATGACCTACTCTGCAACCCGTTCTTGTTTTAACTTTTCATTGGCCTAGTTTTATATAAAGTGGTAAATGCATCACTGCATCGATGATGGCTGTTAAACATTGGATATTTTCAAGTGGAATTCTCTTGGAAATCATGTCATTTCAGACGCCCAAATACATTAGGGAGCTTTGGAGATAAAAGCTGAATTGCAAAGTTAGAGGAAAAGGGCAGTTAGCAATCCTCAGTTTTTTACTCTGTTGGTTAAAGCCAGATCTTTCAAAAGAGCTGCTATGTGTGGGGATATTGTAAGCATGCTTGGAAGTGGATATTATTTTTCAAAGCTTTTTCAACAAATTGGATCTCACTGGATTTTTGGAGGGGAAATATGGTAACTTCCCCTATCATTTTTCATTTGGCTGCTGGCAGAAACACAAGGAGTGATTGTCAGATGAATCACAGGACACCAAACACATATAACTATATGTGGAAGTTTGCAAGTTCAGAAAAAGGGAGTGGGGTTTGCATTAAATGGTTGCCATGTATAATGCTGCTGTTTAGGTATGTACTCTCCCTCATGGCCTATTGACATTCCACAATCACTGCATTCAGCTGTGTTTGATTTCCTGCATCCAGCTACTTTTGGTTACTCTCCTTAAAGTTTTTCCTCCATCATTAAAGAAAATATCTGCAAATTTAAGGCTCTCCTTTCCTATCCCCCCCCCAATGCTTTTTTCATCCTCAGATTGTATTTTGGCTAGGTGAAACCCTACTTTTACTTGCAATTTAAACCCCATGAACTCCAGGGTTTCCATTTGATCGTAAGATGCTGTCTTTATCTAGATCTCCCTCCAGATTTTAAGCAGCCTTCTCTTACCTTCAATTGGAGTTTTAGATTAAAATAGCAATAGCACTTAGACTTATATACTGCTTCACAGTGCTTTACAGCCCTCTCTAAGCGGTTTAC
This sequence comes from Oxyrhabdium leporinum, assembly GCA_032468155.1. NCBI lineage: Eukaryota > Metazoa > Chordata > Lepidosauria > Squamata > Cyclocoridae > Oxyrhabdium > Oxyrhabdium leporinum. Next base: position 60,448 of record JANHFL010003258.1, on the reverse strand, counting down.
AGCATCAGCATATTGCCCCTCAACAATCTGGGTCCTCATTTTACCCACCTCGGAAGGATGGAATTGGAAGGCTGAGTCAACCTTGAGCCTGGTGAGATTCTAACTGCCAAATTGCAGGTAGCCGGCAGTCAGCAGACGTAGCCTGCAGTACTGCATTCTAACTGAGCCATGGTGGCACAGTGGTTAGATTGCAGTACTACAGGGTATTTCTGCTGCCTGCTGCCTGCCTGCAGTTTGGCAGTTCAAATCTCACCAGGCTCAAGGTTGACTTAGCCTGCCATCCTTCTGAGGTTGATAAAATGAGGATCCAAATTGTTGGGGCCAATATGCTGACTCTATAAACTGCTTAGAGAGGGCTGTAAAGCACTGTAAAGTGGTATATAAGTCTAAGTGCTATTGCTATTTTAATTTCCACACCCAAAAGAATTCAAAGATCCACCTCTTTACCATCATCATACATCACATTCCCCAATCAAAGTTTATACCCATCATCCCTCATCCATCTTGTCACTCCTCTTCCAGGTGCTAACTAGGATGGCCTTGACACAATTGCAAAGAATGTTGTTTTGTCTACAACCCCTTCTAACTACATGAGAAAGTAAACCCCCCTTAATTCCCGTACACTTTTATGTGGCAGCTTGCAGAGGCCTCGCAATTATGGCTTCCAAAGCTGACACTTAGTCAGGTAGTCAGCCTACTTCTGGATGTTGTCCCATGTCAGCCCTTTGAGACAGACCAGATCCAGGATCAGATTCCCCCTCAAAAAAACCCACCCAAAACCTCCCCACCTGCAACACTTATGTGACTGAGACCAGCTGGATAACAGAATCCCAGACGCTTGAGCGTGTTTTCCTTCCTTCTTATATTGAAGATAGTTAAGTTAGGCTAGCCTGAGTTTTTTTTCTAATAATTCATTTCTGTCCTCAGTTTATATCATGTTTTGCTAACTACCATCATATTGTTTCTCCAAGGGCACTTCTTTAGTTTTTATCAGTTTACAAGAGGTATAGTCATAGCTGTCTAATCATTAACTAGCATCCATTGCTACCGCCATCTTTTTCTTTCAGTGGGATCTAGAATATTTAGCTAATCCTAAGCCCTGCCATTTTCCTCAAGCCACCTCTCTTTCTCTAGTGGCTCACAACACTCAAGTGTAGTTCTCCACTATGGCTCCACTACACTTTTCTGGCACCCCACTCAAGTGCCATAAAAGTGATAGCTTTATAAAGTCATGAGGTCCAGAATTTAGGAGCCCAAAAAGAACAATGGATATATTTCCAAATGCCCAATATTCCTTGTCAGTGTCAGTGACTTTCCTTAACATAAGGTAATCAGTTCAGATCTTTGGGCTGCTCATAAATTACTACAGCGAAGTGAGGCAAAGGCAAAGGAACACAAGAGAGAGGCAAATCTGTTCCAAAGTGGAATTGTGTAAATAAGCAATAGTGCTGGGGTAGTCATAGCAACCCTCCCATTTTCTTTTTATACCACCTTGATTGATGCATGTTTCCCATCAGCAGGTAACTCCGACACAAGGGAAGACAAAAGTCTTGAGGAAAGGAGTTGGGTGTCTTGGCACACTCAACAATAAAGTTCTTCATACAATTGAGGGGACCCTATATGACTAGTGCCAATTTTCATACTGAAGTTTTGACCTAGCAAGTGACTAGGTCACTTTTGCTTTTGGATCTATTCAGCAGTATTCACACTAAAAAAATACTATAATGAGATTACTTTTTCTGTAGTCCTTTCTATGTGTAGTTATAGCACATATACACAGTAGACCATGTTCATTACAAAGTAAGGGAAAGAAAAAAAAATGCATTCTTCCAATACTACTTCTGGTGAAGAGATGAATGTTCAAAATGTGCCTTCTGAATTTCAAGGAAAGAGTGTTCTGGACTGCAGATGCCCCCACAGAGGACGTATCAGCCCTATTAAATCAGACCAAGAAATGAACTTCATAGAAATGTTAAAACGACTTTTGTTGAGATTGGCTATAAAAACTTGCACTTCTATGTTATACAAGTAGTCTTCAACTTAATGACTGCAATTCAGAAATTTGTTAAGTGAATTTTGACCCATTTTACAACTTTTCTGGATACATTTGTTAGGTGAATCACTGCCGTTGTTAAATTAGTAATACAGTTGTTAAGTGAATGTGGTTTCCCCATTGACTTTGTTTGTCAGAAGGTCGCAAAAGGAGATTGTGTGACCCTGGGACATTGCAACCATCATAAATGTGAGTCAGTTGTACCAGCATCTAAATGCAAATCACATGACTGGGGATGGGGATGCTGCAATCGTCTTAAGTGTGAAGAATGGTTATAAATCCCTTTTTTCAGTGCTGTTGTAACTTTGAACGGTCACTAAATGAACTGTTGTCAGTCAAGAACTACCTGTATCTCCCCCTCCTCAGTGAATTAAGGAAAGGTCTGCATTAGCCACTTCCAAATGTTATCTAGACATTGTGGACTTAACAAAAATGTTTTATCCCTTGTTGCCTTGGCAACAAGTTTGCTTATCTCTGTCAAGGTCATCTCCCTTACTCTCAACAGAAGGCCTGCTTGTGAACAGTTCCTAAAGACATCCAGCAGTTCTTGATGCGTGTACCCCCTGATGATCACAATAAGAATAAGGAATAAGGACAAAATTGATCTGATGGTCTCAAGTTGCTTAGGACCCAGTATATCATTGGTTGCCGGTTGGTTTCTTGGTACAATTTAAGATTCTAATTTTAATCTGCAAAGCTCTTTATCGTTTGCCACCAGGATTGCCAACTTCAGCAAGTGCTGACCTGACCAATTAGTTCAGCAGAGGAAACAGTTACTAATCCCACATTATGGGGGGCGCAGGGGGGCTGAAATGAGAAGTCACTGCTTTTCTGTGACAGCGTCAACACTGTGGAATGGTTTCCTGGTAGAGATCAGGTTCGCCCCCTCTGTGTTCAGGTTTCAGAAGCTTTTAAAGATAGAACTGCTCCAAAGAGCCTTTTACTGATTTTATCATGCCGTTTTTATTTTCTGTTTTCATTGTGGTTGATGTTTGGCTAATATTGCACTACTTCTTTTTATGGGGTTGTGCAATAGATGTTTCACTTGGTTTTTATAACCTATATAAGCTACTGAAAGTCTCTGGATTGTAGCAAAGTTGAAATAAAGTAAATTATCATAAATAAACCTCACCAAGTTTATGGGCTTGTATTGTATGCATTGATGATGTATAATGAAATGAAATGATATGCTTGAGTTAGTGAAGCTAATTTAATATAAACATTTATTAATGGGGCTATTTAATAAAAACATTTATCCTTGAATTATAAGATCAGTTTTATGAGATTTGGTTAAATCATATTTTTATCTGCTCTTTTAAATTTATAATTGACACACACCTGGTGGATACCACTGATCTGCAGTATTGAGAGGCAAAGGGAGGAATGTTAATCTGTTAGATTTCTAACAACAAATATATTCATTGCAGAACTTTTATTAGTAGCAATTAAAAAAATAGAGTGAATGATGAGGCTGATGAAATTGAACGTGTTCATTTGAGATGCAGGCTACTAATTTTGCATATTAACTGTAATACATTTGCATGCATATTTTTTATGGTTTCTGTGGTATATACCTTTTCCAAGAACAGCCTATGATTGTAAGGCATTACAACTGTCAAATGGATCCACAAGAGGATTTGTAACTCAGTGATGCAATGTGTGTCTTTGAAATATTAGCCACCCTTTACTTGAGGTGGTCCAACAAATAGCAATAGAAATGACTTATATGCTGCTTAATAGTGCTTTACAGCACTCTCTAAGCAGTTTACAGAGTCAGCATATTTCCCCCAACAATCTGGGTCCTCGTTTTACCGACCTCGGAAGGATGGAAGGCCAAGTCAACCTTGAATTGTTCAGGATTGAACTGCTGGCATTGGCAGAATTAGCCTGCAATACTGCATTCTAACCACTGCACCACCTAGGCTTAGGACTTTATAGCTCATGACCAGCACTTTGAATCATACCTGGAAGACTACTGGGAGCCAGTGCATCTTGCGTTATATGGGCATAAACAGAAATGCAAAAAGTCCCTGCAGGACTGAATTTTGGACCAGCTGTAGCTTCCTAGTGCTCTTGAGCTCCATATAGATTATTGCAATAATCCAAATGGGAGGTGATTCAGACATATTTCTTGTGCAAGTTGCCACTACTGAGTATCCTTGACTAGTCCCTACTTAATTTCAGAAGGAGTTCTGAAATTTTGGGCAGATTGATGTGTAATATATGGGGCCAAAGATGAAGAAAGATCTCTAAGCTGTGAAATGTTTGCCTGACATTTATTACAATAGAACTCTAGATCAGGGGTGTCAAACTCATGTCGTCACGGCGGCATCTCGTGATGTATTGGGACTTTCCCCCCCTTTGCTAAACCAGGCGTAGGTGTGGCCAGCGCATGACACATTCGGCCCGTGGGTTGGGAGTTTGACAGCCCTGCTCTAGATGAAGCAACTTCATATGCTGATATAAGATGGTCTTCTCCAACCTATTATGATGTTGGATGGTACTTCCAAGAATTTCTAGCTCAGGCAGGAAATTAAGGTCCATATTTGGAGGACATAAACAGCAAGAGTAGGTTGATATAAGAAAAAGACAAACCCAAAAGTGTAAGTGTAAGCAAAAGACAGATCCACCATGAAGCAAACACAGTGATATTTTTAAAACTGCAATAACCCTAGTTAAACCCTATTTCTAAAAGCCAGAACACTCTCTTTCCTGCTCTTCATTTATAAAACAGCGAATTAATATCTAAACATTGAAAATGTTTAGCTTAAATCTGTGAGCAGGTTTTTGCTTAATCAACATTGGGAAGGAATATAGTGCTCCTATAGTAGCTACAGTAGAAGCCAATTATTATTAGAAAACTAAGATTATTTTCCCCCTTTGATTGCTTGGCTTCCAGGAATCAATCCCATGTTAAGAGTTTTGCAGCTTCTCATCATGTAAGAGGATTAGAAGGGGGATTGAGAAAGGGGAAGTTGCAGATGTGTCAAAGCAACCACAGAAAAATGTCAAAGGAAGCAGTTCTTTCCTCTTGATGCACAAGATGATATATAAGATGACTTGATTTGCTAAAGAGGGTGTATCACAGAGATATTATTGGATACAGCTAGTTCCTGATGCACATCAGCCTGTGAAAGAACATTATCACATTATGTCCTATGAAAAACTGTCATGGCTGCATGTTACTACATTGTATCCTGAAATGTTTGGTTCTAAATGTACGGGAGGGAACAGAGCAGAAATGAGATGGGAGAAAGTAGGAAAAGAGGTATTTCCAGTTCACTTAAGCTTGAAGGAGTATGGTGGTTCATGTGGTTAGGACTCAAGCCTGTGTTCACAACTCTTCTGTGTGGCAGCCTGACCTCCCATCATTTGCTCTAGCTCCTTGATGGGGATGTGAATGACAACCCCCCCCCCCCGCGGCATCCCCTGAGGCGACAGAGAACCTAAGCTTGAGATTGAATCTGTTAACTATTTCAGGTTAACTTTTAAACTTGAGTCAAAGTATAGGGATCTGGAAAATATGAACAGTAAAATTGATATAAATGTTTAGTGGCTATTAACACAAGTTGCAAACCATTAGGACATCTGCATGGGATGCTGCTAGACCCAGCACAGTCTGTGCAGCATGCATAGCTATTTGATGAAGCAAAATTGAAGCAGGGATCTTGAAACTTTCAGGACTTGGGACCTATAAGTGTTTTCTTCCCCTCCAGCACCCTGATATAAGTGGAAACATAGAAAATTGCTTTCGGTACAATGCCTGCAAATTACATAATTTATCTCTTCTACATTTGCTCTCCATGAATGCAATAAAGGCAGAGATGAAAAGCCACTCAGTAGCCATTTCACAGAGGCTGAGGGCTCTTCTACATAGCAGCATTAAAGAGTAAATTAAATTCTTTTATCTAGAATGGTAGCCAGCGCTAAGAGATGTTGGCTAATCACACTGCTGAGAAGCAGAAGAAAGGCTCTTTATAAATATTTTTTATTTAAAGATTTTTCCCCCTTTATTTTTTTTAAAGTTATTTAAGATTATAATTTCATTTATAAATTATACAGTATCTGGAAGCTTCAGGTGGTAGAGAATGCAGTAGTGCAGGCAGCTGTGTGAACTCCTAGAGTCATGTATGCCATATCTCTGCTCCATGAATTACATTTGTTGCCCGTTTGCTTCCAGGTTCAATTGAAAGTGCTGATTATAATCTTTGAAGCCTTTCATGGCATGAAACCAACTAATCCTAGCAGAATAGGCATCATTGGCCAAGAAACTTCGTTTGATGGGTCCTAAGACATGTACCTTCTTTGTGCGCCTTATGGAACATTTTTCCCTCCGAAATTAGATTAGCTCCATCCCTTTTGGTATTCTGAAAAGCCCTCAGGTCTTGTCTATGTTGTCAGACCTGGGGTTCCCAGATGACAGGGACCAGCTCAGATGGCTCCATTGTTGAAGTGACCATTTTTATTCTCCTCCTCCTCGGGTTTATATTTTCACTTTTATGGTATTTATTAATAAGGTTCCATATATTGTACAATTATTGTTTTAATTATTCATGTTGCTTCTTCTTCACCACTCAGAGTTGGCTTTGGTGAGATGAGCAGCTATATAGATTTGATTGATGTATAAATAAATAATTGCAATAATAACAACTAATACAAACTAAAAAAAATAATCATAGAATCATAGGACTGGAAGTGACCTTGGAGGTTTTCTAGTTCAATCCCCTTATACCATCCCAATCTTTTCTTGAAAACCTCCGGTGATATTTCATGCACAACTCCAGGAGACAAGCTATTTCATTGGTTAATTGTTCTTGCTGCCAGAAAGTTTCTCCCTAGTTCCAGTTGGATCTCTCTTTAATGAGCTTTCCACCTTTGCTTCTTGTTTTACCCTCAGTAACTTTGGAGGAAAAAAAAATAGATTAGATAGATAGATAGATAGTAAAAAGTGATAAGGAAAACATGTAGAGAATACAAAGAATTGAAAGAATAGTACAACTATACTAAAGAAAAAGAAAAGAAATACCAACAAGTTACTTCCAACTTTCATCACAACAATTATAAACAATTTTAGTAACTTTTCACCTCTTCTTAGTTAACGAATGATCACTTCAAACTATGTACAATCACTTATATATAAACATATACATAAAGTACTGTCATTTTAGTGCTAGTGTCAGCAAAAGTCCATTAAGGATTGTCAGAAATAGCAAATATCTATTTTATCCTTAATCAAATAATCCAACTTTATATTCCTTCCTTTTACTTCTGACAGCCTTAAACTTTTATCTATTCAAGTAATGTTCTAGAACTTGATGTCTTTTCATTTCTTTTTTTATCTCTTCTCACAAGATTTATCCAAACTTTACCAATCTCTTGTGTAAATTTAATGTAAACAATTATTCAGATCTATCTCTTGGTTTATTATTTGTAATTCCTTTTGATTTTTAAAGCGTCAACCAATTTCTTTTATATATCTAATAAAACAACTTTTTTCATGTCATTCTTGTAGCCTATCATCCACTTTCAGTCACAGTTTCTCTGTCTTCCTGATTAACACTTATTCCTCTACTACCATTTCTTCTAAACCATCAATTGGATACAGTATATTCATAGAAGTTAACATCGCTATTGACATAGTTGATAATAATTTCTGATTCTATTTTTCAAAGGTATACTTCAGTATTTCCAGTGTTGTAGTATTTTGTGTAATTCTGTAGCTGTTAATCAGATTTATGTATTCTTCTCCTTTAGTTAAAATAATCTTTCCTGGGATGGGTGGTTATAGAAATTGATCAGATCTATAGTTCCCTCCTGTGTCCAATTTTTAAACGTGTTTTTTATGTCTTAGGAAAAAGCAAGTCAACTTTCCCATAGAAAAATTCTTTATAACCAATTCCAAAATATTCTTTCAAATTCTCCCTCCCTCCCTCTCTTACAAAGTGCCCATCTCCCTCACAGAGAATCTTAATTTATCTGAACTCCCAACCTGTTTATAACTTTTTATAATTAAAAATCAAAAGTTCCATTACTTTTTTGCTATCTCATTTTTTTTACGTACTTCAGCTTGTAATTACATTTTTCTTTCATTAAGGATTGAAGGCAGATTCACCCAGTGTTTTCAGATTTATTGATCCAAAACTGAAAAATAGCTAATAAGCATTTTCGAAATGTGTTTGAAAAAGAAGGTATGTGAACTCAGTATCCTTTTAAATATGGCAACTCTGGTTTAACAAAATGGCTGTTCCCTCATCTCCAGTGCTCAAAATCTGCTGGAGACCATAGTTTTATGGTCTCCTTGCAAGAAGTAACATGTGGGGGATATCCCGTCCTCTCCTTACCCAGAGAGACGTATAAAGAACCTGTTTACTCACTGGCTTCTTGACCCTTCTTTTTTCTGGAGCTGTTTTCATTCTGCCATTTCTTCCTCTGGAAGAGTGTTTTTTTCTATTGTTTTCTCCTTCAACATGATAATGATAATGTGACATATTTTATAGCATTGTAGAAAAATATAGGAAGCCCTGTAAACACAGATGTCTTGATTACATGGCTTTTATTAATTTTGTAACCCTCTATATCAAAAGAGATTAGGGCAGGTTGATTTAACATACCACACATTCAGGCAAGATTTTCCATCACTTCATTCTGCTTTTCAAGGCAATGAAAATGCTTTCTCCATCTAATTCCACTATACACATTTCAATCCTAGCCCAATTGTTCTTTTCCTATCAGAGCAGGAAGGGAAGATTGTCCCTCCATTATTCAGCGTGAATATTTTAATCCAATTGTGTATTTATGCACTTATGTGAAGTCAGTCTGTTTAATTATGTATTCTGCTCATTCATGCTCATCTGGGCATGCATAATATAAGAGAAAGTGTGAGGTCAGCTTTTGTGCAGATATGGGGAAACATGTTTTGGTATAAGGCTATTACATTTTATGCTATCATTTGTATTTTATTACATATATCGCAACTGGCTATAATGAAAAGCATTGACTTGAACATAGCCAGTTTAACGTGTGAGGGGAGAATAAATTTTTAAAGGGGTTGAAATGAGGCTGGGAAAATCCTACAGAGCACACAGAAATGACAGAAGCAAATAACAAGAGCAAGGCTGAAGCCAGTGAGGAGATACAGCTAGGGCAAGACGATTAACAAGGCCAGGCAAAGAATATCAGGAAAGGGAGGAAAGCGATAGGAGGGAATGTTAACAAGGCCCCATCTCACACATTATGGGAAATGAATGTCGAAACAGTGACAAAGGAAACATTCTCAGAAGAAAAAGACACGTTTCACAGAAATGTTGTGCAAAGCCTGTTGAAACAGACATCAGGGTCCTGCACCTGTGACGACCTGTCTGTAGATAAGCAAAAGGACCAGTCAGAAGTAACAGGTCCTGCATGAACATGTAATGAAGATTATGCATTCAGAGAGGAGATTCCTTTGAGAAGGCTCTAGGACAGGGGTGTCAAACTTGCGTCGTCACGTGACATATTAGGACTTTTCCCCCTTTGCTAAACTGGGCGGGGGGCAGCACATGATGCATCCGGCCTACGAAGGGTCTTGTCTCAGAGAGACAGAGAGAAGAGTTAGTTTGCAACCATGGGGCAACTGCAGAGCAAGATCATTTTCTTTGGTCTAGCAATTTGACCTATTATGATATAAGCACAAGTGATTTGTAAATTAGTAAGAATCAGTTTATTTAGGTTTATAAGACGCTTTGTTGTCTCTTTATATTTTGTTCCATATAACTGATTCTTCTTTATATACTCCATAACGTTTGAGCAAAGCCACCCATTTTTTTCAGAATGAATAATCACATATCATTGTTCTTGTACAGAGAATGCTCAATATAGGTAGTCTTTGACTTAAAGACATTCATTTAGTGACTGTTGAAACTTAGAAAGGCACTGAAAAAAGTGACTTACGAGCATTTTTCACACTTACCAACATTATATCCCCATGGGCACGTCATCAAAATTCAGGTGCTTGGCAACTGGCATGTATTTGATGGTTGCAGTGTCCGAGGGTCATGTGATCACCTTTTGGGACTTTCTGACAAGCAAAGCCTATGAGGAAGCTTAACAACAGTATCACTAACTTATCAACTATGGTGATTTACTTAACAACTGTAGCAAGAAAAGTCATAAAATGGGGCAAAATTCACTTAACAATGTCTTGTTTAGCAATGGAAATTTTGGGCTCAATTGTGATCACAAGTTGAGGGCTACCTGTATTTCTATGACTCCTACACTGCAGACTTGATTGCCTTGTTCTGCTTTTGACATAAAATAAGCTGAATTGAATACAATGTTGGTGCTGTTCCTGGGTATTCATACATTCTTTTCGTTCTCCGTTTGGTGCTTGCAGAAATTCGTATCCAGTTGGTGGAGCAGTTCAAATGCCTAGAACAACAGTCTGAATCCCGATTACAACTTTTGCAAGATCTTCAGGAGTTTTTCCGCAGAAAGGCTGAGATTGAACTGGAATATTCCAGGAATCTGGAAAAATTAGCAGAAAGATTTTCTTCCAAGATTCGTAGCTCCAGAGAACACCATCAATTCAAGTAAGTGTGTAGTGTATTTACTGATTTTGGCTGTTCCAGAGGATCGCTTAAGAATGTGCCCTTGGTCGTCATCTCAACATGACAGACTCTTTTATAATATTGCTGGGGATAGAAATGGGAGATTGAACAAAAGAAATTACAACAATTGATGAAGTTCTTCCGAGTATTGGAATGTCTGTGTAGATGGATAAAAGGAATAAAGGTTAAGGTCCAGTCATTGGTATTGTTGTTTTGTGATGTCCTCAACCGAACACAGTAAGGAAACATGGTTGCATTTGATGAAGGATGTGTTAGATACTTTATGGGGATAAGGTTTGCACAAATTGAACTTACATAATTATTTATATTAATACAATTCCTTTATTGAAGTTTCTGTGTGGAGGTTCTGAATGTATGTTTATATTAACTGGCATAATACTTATTGCAGATGTCCTTATTTTCCAAAGTTGTTTTGTCTTACAGAATCTAGACAGTAATGTCTAGGAATGTAACTAGATAGATACTTTTCTCTTCCTTTTCATTAGTATTTCAGGATTCTTTTATTAGGTATTTCTTTTGATTTCCAGTTTTAATCTGGTGTCTGCTTTGGGAAAGTGTGACTAATATTTTTTTAGTGTGTATCATTTTCTGATGCTATCTTTAAGATTCTGAACTCCTAATGAACTCTACATGTCCATGTTATAAGAAAAAATATATTCATACTGTGGATTCTTTTGCAGATCACTAGTTGAAGTTTTATGTTTCCTTTCCAGCAGTCTTCCTAAAATGCAATTATTGGTTATTTGCTGGTCCAAACCATCTTGTACTTCAATGACACTCAGCCCAAGTTTCAATCCTTCAAATTATGTGATGTTAGGGAAATAGTCCTTAACTCTGTTTTATTCAACTTTGCTCTGAGTGTGTTTGTATTATGTTTTTATTGAAATCTCATTCATTTTTTATTGTTAATTTCCCCTTAATCCTTTTATCCAATCCACTTAGTGTGTAAAGTTGGTTGGTACATATTACTGCTACTCTGATGAGATAACAAAATAACAGAGTTGGAAGGGACATTAAAAGTCTTCTAGTCAAGCTACCTGCTTCCTGCTGAAAATATGTCTTTTTGCATTGGTTAGTTGATAGCAATAACATATAACAATAGCACTTAGACTCAGTGGTGGGATTCAATTCAATTCAAGTTCGGCTGAACTGGTTTTTCAATTGCTGGCTGCCCCTGCCCCGCCAGAGAGACTTCCAGGAGTCCCCACATGCCCCATTTTGGCTCCCAGGTAACTGCAGGGAGGCCTACTAGGTCCAAAATGGGGCATGGGTGCGGCATGGCCCACTGCAGACATTTTTGCTCCCAGGAGGCTTCAGGGAGGCCTACTAGGCCCAAAACAGGGTGGGGGAGGTGCACAGTACAGTCCTCGTGGCCCATTTTTGCTCCCAGGAGGCTGCAGGGAGGCATACTAGGCCCAAAATGGGGCGCGAAGGGGCAGCACCCCCTCACAGCCTGTTTTTCTTCCAGGGGGGTTGCAGGAGGCCAAATGCTGCCTGTCACACCCCCTGGCCACGTCCACCATGACCACACCCACCCAGCCGTATTTGAATCCCACCACTGCTTATACTTATATACCGCTTTACAGTGCTTTACAGCCCTCTCTAAGCGGTTTACAGAGTCAGCCTATTGCCCCCAACAATCTGGGTCCTCAT